>CAOLHI010006924.1:0-21872 GCA_948474755.1 Ctenosaura bakeri
TATTCCAAATGAGGTGAACCAATGCAGAATAGAGTGGTACCATTACCTCCCTCAATCTAGACACCATACTCCTGTTGATACAGCCAAGAATTGCATTGACTTCTTGGCTGCCTCATCACACTGCTGACTCATGTTCAGTTTGTGATCTATGAAGACTCCTAGATTCCTTTCACACGTACTGCTATCCAGCCATGCATCCCCCATCCTATATTTGTGCATTCCATTTTTTCTACCTAAGTGTAGGACTTTATATTTCTCTCTGTAGAAATTCATTTTGTTAACTTTGGCACAGCTCTCCAATCTGTCAAGATCATGTTGAAATTTGGAAATCATGGCCAGACAAATCGTGTTCAGCTAGCTCATTTTCAGACCTTTCCAGGTATTACAGAGTTAGGGTGGGGCAGGATGGTTTACTATTTCCCTTTTATGTTTGTAATAAGTCACATTTGAATAGGGCTTACAAGACACTAGATTCTAGGCTGGGGGCAGAGAGATTATAAACACATTCAGCCAGGGGTGACTGGTGGATTCATTCCTGCTCGTCTGGTAAAACGAGGCTTTGGTGGCTGCTTTTCTGGCAACAGGTCCAGATTGTATGGGGAGTCATCCAGAACTGAACTCTGTTTATGACAGATGTTTGGCACAACTTGGATTAGCTATAGGCAGAATAGCCATAAAACCAAGACTGGGTTCACCAGTCCTAAAGTAATGGATTCACTGGCTTTCCACGCATTCAGCTGACCACCTTGTCCCCCTTTGAATCCCATGTGCATTTGCCTGAATGATTTATAATCCGGCAAGGGAACATTTTTCCTGAGTGCAATATAAAAATGGTAGAGATGGGAATTTCTGAGATCTAGATCCTAAAACTTCTTTTTTTAAAAAAAAAAAAATTATTAAGTTTTGCAAATAAAAAATATCATCTCAAATTGTACTTTTACATGTAATATTTTTGTTCTTCCACTCTGATCTAGTTTTCATTTTCTGGATATCTACTCACATATAAAAAATTATGCCTCACAATTCTATGTTCATCTTACATGCTTGATCTTGCATTTCTCTCATCAACTCCTATTATGTTACAGTTATTCCTCTTTAATTTCAACCATAATTCAGACATTTTCACTTGGCAGTTCCCAGCAATTACCCATTACAATTTGCCATTCTGCTTTTATCTGCTCATCTGATTTCCCCTTTAATCTTTGTGAAACAATATCCGCATTTCTATTCTCAATAAATGTCCCCCACCATTGTTCAATTGTGGGTATTTGCTGAGACTTCCACAATTCGGCATATTCAGTTCGAGCTGTCGTTATCATGTACAATATTAATCTCCAATGTCTCTTAATGTTAGTATTCTCAAGAATATTTGTCATGTTTAACAAATAAAATTCAGGGTTTTTTGCAAATTGAACCTTCAGTATTTCACACACCTTTTTATGTATTTCACTCCAATATTTCTTTGCCTTGGGACATGACCACCACATATGAAATATTGTTCCCACCTCTTTCTGACATTTCCATAGATCCTAAAACTTCTATGTGGCTCCTCCCTGAAATTCTGTGTCCAGCAAGTAATTCAAATAAATCAAGTCACAGGTGAGAAACTCCTCAGGAAAACTGATAAATATTAGTTTTAAATTTAACAGGGAAAGAGTGAAAGGGAATACCCATACTCATTTTCTTACAGGGTCTGTGGAATGTTGTGAACCATTAAATACTGCTAACAGGAGGTGGTGTTATTGATCCACTACCATCTTTGGTCATTTATACTATCGTGAAGGAGAAGAATAGAGACAGGTGGATGCATACCACAAAATTAAAAAAAACAAAAACAACACTGTCCTTCCTACACTATTTAGCAGGACTCTGGGAAGAATACCCTCTTTAAATGCTTCTATTACCCTTCTACATACTTCAAATATTCAAACAGCTCTTCAGGAGACCTTTATGACATCTGTAATTCTGAACAGGCAAGAACTCTCCTCTTAGTGGCTCAAATCACGTTGCAATCTTTTTGTGCAAGATTCCCAACTGTCATAAAAGATTGAGGCCATTTCTGCACGGGGCGAGGGAATCGCCCCGTGACGCTACTTACTGGACTTTTCAGCCTCGAGGGTCTCAACCAACCACTGAAGCTCACCAGCCTAAAGCTCGCCCCTGGCAGATCGCAGGTTCACATTGGGGCGAGCCTGTGAATCTGCATAAGAGAACAGGCTCACAGTGGCGCGCTCCGTGCTTTTGAAAGATCTATTTTTAGCAGTCTTTCAAAAGCATGCTGGATGACCACTTGGGGTCATTCTGGAGTGGGCTGAGGTGCGGATCTACGCTCCCAGATACAGACCTCCTCCTTGAAGGACGGCCTGCACCATTTTAAAAACCCTGTGCAGAAATGGTCACAAATTCAGGACAAAAATCCTAACCATTTGTATCTGCCTAGATTCACAAATACCATGGGCTGCCAGAACAATAAATTAAATGGGTCCAAAAAGCATATCAAGTCTGAACTCTCCCTTGAAACCAGAATGACAAAACTGAGGCTAGCACACTTTGGTCATGCTACAAGATGACATGACTCTTTAGAAAAGATGAAAGGGGGAGGCAGTAGGAAAAGAGGAAGTGAGTGAGTAAACTCAATTAAGGCAGCCATAGGCCTGAGTCTGAAGGATCTGAGCAAGGCTGTTGATGACAGGGTGTCATAGGATGACCATATGTTGAAATTGATTCAATGACAATTTACAACAACATTTTTATCAGGTGATTCCATTAAAATGAAGCAGTGTGTGTGTGTGTGTGTGTGTGTGTGTATTTAATGGTTAAAAATATGGCATCCTCTAAAAAATTATCCACTGCCAATAACAATTTTTCTGAAGCATACAGTAATTATCACTTTTAACAACGGGAAGTCACATTGTGACCTCTTCAGCGAAACAATATATCTTAATGCTTAGATGCTTGAGGACCTCCACTGGTTAAGCAGAAATAAGTATTAATTTGCCCGGAGGCTCAGATGGCTTCAGAGACGCTTTTAAGTTCTGGATGCAACATTCATTCACTAGCCTACCCACCAATCTGGCAACAGAAGAAGGGAAATTCTGCTGTGAGAATTCCTGTTGGGATATGAATCCTTTCCAAATCCAAGACAAAGTTGTCTGATATTTCTGGAACCTATGTGGTATTTTGGTTACACAGAAACTGCTCCCTCCATCCTAGTAAAGAAGTTCCTGTTATCATACTCTTTTCAGTCATAAAAGAAGTATTCATACTATCACAGTCACCACAGCTATAGGATTTAGCTGAGGTAACTATAGCCTACAATTAAATATAATTTCCTGTTGAAAGCAATAAGAGAAGTGCAGCTGTTCCAAGACCTTGTCCACAGATGAAATAGGAAAAGAAAAGCAACTGAACACATTTCAGTATGCTAATTTGTTCACCTCAACAATAAAGTAATTTCTATCAGACTTACAAAGGCAATTCACACCATGAATGCTATGCCCATCTGTTTGCATATGCTATTGTAACATGATAGTTTCTCAAGTATTAAGGTACAAGAAGAACTATAAAAGCATCATTGCCCCAGAAACCAGTTTTGCTAGATATTTATTGCTTCACCCAGGACTGAACAGCCCCCAAAGGATGGAAAATCCAGAATATGATAAAAGAAAGAAAATCTCAGCCTGTATGTAAAATTGACAGTCAGACAAAATTGCTGATCTACAATTTGATTTCATGTGCGTGCAGCTTGGATCGATGCTATTGATTTTCAGAAAAGTCTTAATTATTTATTTTGTATATAAATTTATTACAATCATTGGCTACATGCCAGCTAATTATTTAGGCAGGAAGTTGTACGTGCTAAACTGATATTGGAAGAACTGCTGTGTTATCCAAAGGTTGCAAAAACTAGGATCAAACACAAACTGTTTTAAGAAAGTTACAACCGCATGTGTCATTCAGATCTTTAAGCATGCATGAAGGAAAAAGAAGAAGACAGGCAAATACTATTAGCTGCTATTGGAAGATTATTAAATCCACACAGTAAAGGGCGTACTGCTGCAGATGTGATACATTTCTCATATTCAGCTGAGGGAGACCTGGGGAATATAGGGAAAGATTTTTAATTACGCACTTTTAAGAAATATTCTTCCAAAACTAAAACACCATTCCCCCTTCTTTTTCTAAGGATAGTGATATGTGTAACAACAACTGGGACAGTAGAAGCTAAAGACTTCTTAGAAAGGCCACAGCCAGAAGAACTTCTTCTCAAAAGGAGAAAATGTAAGAATGATGATTCAGCACTGAAAAGTCAAGGTAAAGCATTGCCCGATCACTCACCAGTATTACCTCTTTTGAAAATTAGCTTAGGAAACTGACATGCTCGTTTTTATTTTTCAGTGTTCTAATCCTGTCCTTCCTCTTAGAAGCTCCAGGTGGTATTCCAGTTCCACTCCATTTTATCTGGACAATACCCCTGTGAGGTAGGTGACACTCAGCAATTTGCTGGCCCAAGGTCACACAATCAATTTCATGGCCGAGTGCAGATCTAAACATTCATCTGCCTGGACTATAAATGTAGACTCTGTGCTGGTTCTTATAACAACAATGATCTGGCTCTTTTTTAATTATAATAGAACCACTATAAGTAAAAATTTTCATGCTACACTAGTGGCACTTATTAATGTAGATAACAGGTTCCCTTCAGAACTATTATACAGATCGGTTGTTTTCCATTAAAACCAGGCCAGCAAGGCACACTGTTGATGCCTCCTCTGAGCATGGTGCCTTGGACTTAAAAAGCACTCTTAGAAAGCATAGGTGACTATATACAGATGGTTGTACTAGATGGTTTATACAGTTCCTAGTGCCTCTGACAGTATCGTTCAGAGATATTATAGGGAACTAAAGTGATAGCAAGTAGAAAGAGCCAAACAGTGCCAACTGAGTGCCAGGCAGAGAACTGGGCTCACCAGGTGATCCTTTGACCATAGTGCCCACTAAAATAAACTAGATAAACTGGTGTTTGTTATATTTTGAACACAGAAAAGTATAGTCACTTTTTCAACTACAGTTTCTAGCAATGCAACTGCCTAGTGAATTCCAGGAGTTGTAATTCCCCCCACCCCACCCCAAAAGGTGTCTTTCCCAGGCTCTGTTCTGACTGTTTAGGGCTATGAACAGAAAACTAGATGAGAGATCAGATGAAATGCAGTCCTATAAAGAGAGTAAGATAAACAACTAAGCATTCCATACTGCAACATATCAGTTGTACACTTGATTCTTTGTCTAATAAATGTACCATATAAACAATGCTTTGTAGAGGAGACAATGGCTGACATCCTGTTAGGGACATACACACACATAAGTTTCCTTTATATATGTGGATGTCCCCTCTTTTTCTTTTTTCTTTTTTTTTTCTTTTTTTTGAGTGCTGTGGTTGGTATTCCCATCATTCCTCCACATTACCCAATACCCACCCACCCCAACTCACACAACAGCCTCTGAAACCCCCATGTGGCTCTTCCCCGCTTTATGGGGGGCAGGCATGATTGCAGAAGCAGCTTCACATAGCCAGATGTAAAATGATGATTTCAGTACTGAGATCCACTGAGGTGTTATAATAATAGAATCATAGAGTTGGAAGAGACCACAGGGGCCATTGAGTCCAACCCCCTGCTATGCAGGAACACCCATCAAAGCATTCCCAACAGATGGTCATCCAGCCTCCCCTTAAAAACCTCCAAAGAAGGAGACTCCACCACACTCCAAGGTAGCATATTCCACTGCCATACAGCTCTGACCATCAGGAAGTTCTTCCTGAGGTTCAAATGGAATCTCCTTTCCTGCAGCTTGAATCCATTGCTCCTTGTTCTAGTCTCTGGAGCAGTAGAGAACAAGCCTGCTCCCTCCTCAACATGACATCCTTTCAAATATTTAAACATGGCTATCATGTACTCTCTTAACCTTCTCTGCTGCAGACTAAACATCCCCAGCTCCCTAAGCTGCTCCTTATAGGGCATGGCTTCCAGACTCTTCACCATTTTGGTTGCCCTTCTCTGGACACATTCCAGCTTGTCGACATCCTTCTTGAATTGAGTTACCCAGAACTGGACACAGTATTCCAAATGAGGCCTTGTCAGTAAAGGTTGGATCAAACCTGTAGAAAATACTTTGTGATGTGGATCATTAAGTGCACCTGTGAAAAGTCATGTGACTTTAGCTGAGTAATGCTGATGAGCAATCAAGGGAAAAGGTTGTATCAGATGTGGGGAGAATGCAAAAGTTGGCAGGATTGCATCAGCTAGTGTGAGTATAAATATAGCTGACAGCTAGCCAACAAGTTGAACATGGTGCTTGATGTGTCTGCTGGAGGTTCTGCCAGAAAGAGCAAGCAGGGGGATGCTGGAATGTCTTCTGGAAATTCTTGTAAATATGTACACATTGTAACTCAAGAATAAATTGCCTCCTTGATGGAAGATTTTGTAAATTGGCGTGGGTGAGTTTTTCCTGGCTACAGTGCATTGCTGCTGGGCATACTTCCAAAGATATTCTCTGCTGCTGAGCACACTTCCAAAGCTGTGGGAGCAATTTCTGCTATATTTTAGGCATGACATTTTGGTGACAGGCCTAACCAATGCAGAACAAAGTGATAAATCATTTTGCTGTAATCATTTTGTGTGAAAGCAAGATGCTTCTGAGATTCTACCTGCTCTTCTGAAGCAGGGAATGTCTTCAGAGGCTGTTCTGTAGGTTGGGAAGTGGTATAGGGCTCACCCTAGCACAGGCCCACATGCAGACTTACTATGCTATGCTAAGCCATACAGAATTATATTCAACTTGATCTATGATGTAGGAAAACAAACTTTTCCACACTGCACATTAACTGTATTCTGTGTTTCCTGTTCAGTGTTGTCTCAAGGTGTTTTGAATGTAGCATGCATAGAGCAGTCAGCATTCTCATATTCTGGACTGCTCCAGGCATTTTTGGTGATGCATATAAATAAGATGTTATTAATGCTTATCAAGACTCCACCAAAGGAAATATCAGGTCATAGTAGAAAACTTATTTTAAAAAAACAAAATGTAGTTTTTGGGAGATGGAGAACAGCAAGAGGTTAGATTTCTTCCACAGTACACCCTAGTGCAGTCTCCTAATTGTTTTTATAGAGGATTGTGTATCCTTGGGTGTCTCAGATACACAGCAACCTGATTTTAAAATCAACAGAAAGGCAGGCTCTATCTCTATAGACAATCCCCTCAAGATGGTGCTTATATGATCCATTAATTGTGCTATCTTTACTTCCCTGGCCCCACACTTTTGGTTCATTATAACAGAAGCATCACAGGTTGATAAATTGCATGTCAGTACCTATTTCTCTGTATTGCTTAGTGCCTCCTTAAAGGATTACAGGTTTTGGCTTTCATAGGCACTTGAATGCACTTCTACAAATATGTATTGCTTTGGACACTTGCTGACTGTACTCTCCCCTCCCACCCCTTTATATTATTGCTGTTTGTAATATATTTAAGCAGTTCTCTCTGATTTTGTAAAGATGCTTTAGGCACATCTGTTTATCATACCTTTTTTTTCCTCTGCTCCTCCTTTATAAAGGACAGTTTTACATGTGGAAATAATTGTTCCTTTGTGTTATAAATCACAGAGATGCCAGACCCTAAAGCTGTACTCTTATGTGATTTAGAAACCGAACTAAGCTAGAAGGCTTAAGAGAAAATGAACATGAAATCTGAAATTGCTTTGACAGTAAGGGTATAATAATTTATTTCTACTGACTATAAAAGGTCCACATTCTTGAGTCGATGAAATACTTTTGTAAACTAGAGACAATTTCAATTAGATTTATTCCTTAATTGCAGCAGCCAATTACATTAGACTGGGACTTTGGTTCACTTCTTGACTGTTTTGTGCTCAGTCTTATTTCCACACAGTCACACATACAGGCATACTTGTTAATTAGAGCTTTGGGCAAAGGGAACGACCAGACTTGCAAAAAGAAAATAACTACAAGGTCTGTAGTATAGTGTTTCATTTTCCATCATTTTTGTTTGGAATGGTGGATTGGCTGAATGAGTGTCAACTGTAATTATAGAGAAAAACCATCAACATTATGCTAATAAATGTAAGTCGCAAAAAATTAGAGGATGACTATATTAATGACGCAAATTCCTTTCAACCAAGTCACTACGATAATGCCATTTTGATGACTTATTAATGAATTAGTTCTGTTTATGAAATTGTAAAAATGTGGTCATTAAAATGATTTACAAATTTTGACTATTCAAGTAGGTTCTTACATTTTGAACCTAGTTAACATTAGGGGAAGATCAGAGGAAAATTCCAGTGGAAGATCTTCAGGAGAACAAACTTGATTGTTTGGACATTTGGACCAGCCTCTCAGCAGTCTTCTTGTTGGAGTGTCTTGCCAATCACTTTCACTACAGTCCTGTTTTTTCTTGCCAGGATGTCATGCTTGCCTTAAGTGAACAGCTCTGCAGTGCCACTCCGGTTGTACTTTCCTCATAAGTATTTCTAATATCAATACTAATTTGTAATAGTTATGAGACAAGTTTCTTCCAGGATGACTTAAAACAGCAGCAGCAGCAAAAATCAAATATGAAATATAAAACATGACTGGTAATTTCTAATGCTTATGAAAACTACAAGTTTCTCAACAATGATACAAGCTTCAAACCTTATAAAATCCTTTTTTAAATACTCAATAAAAGAAGTATACTTAATAACTCAATGGAAGGAAAAACACACACACATACACACACACTGAACCAAACCAAGTATGTTGTCATGGCTGGGCTGAAAACACCAAAACCCCTATTGGAATAAGAGGGGACCCCAAGAACTGGTAGCTAATGTTCCTCCCCAACCCTGGTAACTGATGGCTAGTGAATGCCGGGAGGAGGGGGAGAGGACTAAAACGCAAGGAATTCAATGAGGATTGGAAAGCCTAAAAACTGAGTGAGACCAAGCCAGATGATTGTTCCAAACATGGGGCAGACCTCACAGTGATGTTAGAATTGCTCCTTATGAATCTGCTCCAGAGGTCCAACTTCCTGGCTACCAATCCATGTCACTGATTACTCCACCGGGGTCCCAACATGCCACATGGCTGCACAGCTGTAACAGGTTACTATTGGTCCCAAGAAGGCTTATCCTCTTCCCTGCTCCGCTACCCACCAGACAGAAATGTTAGATTTCAAAGTAAGCATTGGCCTGTCTTTTTAAACATTCATGTTTTGACTTCTCTAGATTAGAATTTCAATTACTATGATATAATAGTATATAGAGATCCAGTGTGGTGTAATGGTTTGAGCATTGGACTATGATACTGGACACCAGGATTCAATCCCCCACTCAGCCATGGAAACCCACTGGCTGACTATGAATGTGTCACACACTCTCTGCCCCCAGAAAACCCAGTGATAAGTTCACCTTAGGGTCACTGTAAGTCAGAAATGTCTTGAAGGCACACAACAACAATGGTATATAAGATGCTAGTGACAACAGATCATTTTGTTTTTTGCACTGCCACACCCCCAATCAATCACACTCCAGTCCAGGTTGATCCCCCAAAAAATCTGCTTCCACTGTTAGATATTCCCAGCACTCTTCTTGCCACTCTCACCTTTGCCAAACTTAGCAAACAGTGATAAAGAGGGAATCAGAGGAATGCTCAGAAAAATTAATGATCTAAATACTTTGCATGGGAGCCATAGAGTTTGTAGGTCCCTTCAACACTAAATATCTGTCATCTCAGGCCTGAAGCCAACGTGATGTTCTTCCAAATCTGAAAGAGACTTTTCTCTAATAGTACTCCAGTAAATACCATAAAGTGTGGGTAACAGAAAACCCTGATCAATATCAGGAGAAGGGATGTAAATATTTGACTATTTCATCTTCAGAAATAAAGACTGCAAAAATAACAAGTTTATGAAAAACAATAACTAAAACATCCACTTCTTGTGCTGAATTACTGGTTTTTGAACAAAACCCAGCAATATTGAAAAATTCTGGAAGCAATGGGTGCTTTATGCAAAGCTAGGTGGTTTTGCACAAAACTCCAAAATTGTTGCACAAAGAACCCACATGTATTTCTGCATAGAATAGTTTCCTCAAAAGGTGTGAATACTGGGTGAAAACTGCACAGAATTTTTGCAACTGTGTTATTGCTTTTGATTAGGTTTTCCAAGTGTCTGGAAACCCATTTTTCAGCTAGGAAATTAATAATGATGAATACTGTTTCCATTCCTAATCTGTAGTATTCTGAGTATTAGAATATTTCTTGGTTTGAAGTGATGTCATTAACAGTCTAACATGTCCAGATGTTTCTCCTGTTTAGAATGAAACCAGTGCATTCATGTCCATTGGAAGTGTGCCAAAGAATCAACTTCTCTCTCACAGAAGTCTCCAGTGCTGCATATGTTATAAAATCCTAAATCCCCTTGACTCCAGAGCTCTTGCTTTCATACCCCCCCTCACACATTTCCTAAATTTCTTGTTGGTCTTTTCATTTGGCCTGATACTCATTCAGCCTTTACTACAGCACTGCCCAATCTAGACCATGAGGCTATCCCCTTTTTCTCTGATCACTCACTTTTGCCTTTGTTCCAAGAAAGGCACCCAAAGGAGTGATTCACAAAGTGCCCACTGAGAAGGCTTTGCCTGAAACTCATCTCTCCTGATTGGAGAAGATGAGCATTTGAAAAAGTCAGCTGGGAACTCAGGTATAGATCCTGTTGTTAAGCCTGATTAGAGCAGACCTATTGGATTGATTGCATTTACATGTGTGTTGGCTCACCATTCAGCAGTTAATTCAATAGGTCTACTCTAGTTCAGCCTAATAAGGTGCCAGTCTCAGTCAGCACCATAAGGAGTGCCTTCTTAAAGAGCCAGTTGAAAAGGCTTTGTCTAAATTTTTATTCTTTAGTTGGAGAATTAAGGAGGGATTTCTACATTCCTGTGCTCTTGTCTGCCTTGCTGACTGTTCTATTCCAGTTGGCCATGTATATTATGTACTTATGGCATTACCTGCCAGTCCACTGGCCTATGTCTGTCAGCCAATGACAATAAAGATCATACCTGAACTAACCAGCTTTTAATTTATTGTTCTATCCATTAAATAAACAGGTGGTCCACCAATAAACCAGTTAAAATCTTGATAATAACAGTTTCTCTGTCAGTTTATAGGCTGCCAACAACTGGTATCCATTATAAAGTAAAATATGTAGTATCAGTTAGGGATAATATTTTCCCCCTCTTATGTTCATCTACTTACTAAGCACAACAATGTTATGTTTCATAACATACTTAGTGCCAAAAAGTAGACATAAACACTTTACAAACAGGCAGGCATTTTGCACATGGTTAGACAACTGTTTCATATTCATGACTGCTACTTAGTCACAATTTTAATACTATTTCCATGATTATAATTCACATTCATACCTATTTTACTGGGCATCAACTGTATGGGGAAAAGGAGAGCCATTCTACCAATGACCAGAGCATGGTTAGATGATGTTTTTGTCAGGTTTTGGGGGGTCAGGTCAGGAGAAGTTACATAGTTAAGTGTGGGCTGATACAAGACTCTGTCTCTTTTATCTAAGGATTCTAAATACTACCCTCACAACATACAGGATGAAACAGCATGACACAAAAGTAAGTGAAATGGTAGAATGACAGATTAATTATGTGTAGGCAATGGGAGGAGGAAGAGGAAGAGATGGGGTGATGGGGATGGGGTTGGTCTCTCCCTCATGACATATAACAATAGCTGCAGTAACAAAACCAACAACTATTGGCCATAATCTTGCTTCAGGCACATGAAGTATAATCATCTTCATCCATAGCTTTATGCCACCCCCTCCCAATGCAGTTGCCAAGCATTGTGGGCTGCTGCTGTGGCCATTAAATGGCTGAAGGAGAGGATGGCAGGGAGACAACCAAGCCGCAAAAACTACATTATTGTGAATCCAGCCATCTGGTTCTACTGGAGCTTTGGAGCATTAGTCCATTCTACACTACACTGTTATAGTGCTATTATTCCACTGTTAACATCTCATGGAATTCAAGGGTTCTTAGTTTACTGAGGCCAAAGAGCTCTCTGGCTGAGAATTCTAAATGCTCCTCCCTAAGCTGCAAACCACAGGATTCCATAGGATGCTGAAAGTGGAATAATAGCACTATAACAGTTTAGAGCAGAAATGGACTTACTTTCTCTTCTAAAATGACAAGTACTGACAAGGGGCCTGATCATTACTCTTATGTGGGCTTCACTTCATTTGGAACAGAGGTCTGAAGGGTTAAGCCATGAGCTGCACTGTGAAGATGACTGTGAGAAGAGATTTTGAGGAAGAGAAAGAGAATAGGCTCCACACGGATCTTCTGAAAAGGACTCTGAAGCAGAGGATATGAGAGACTTTTGTGTGCTGAAGAGCTGGAGAAGGTCACAGGGAAGCATGAAATGTGCAAAGGAGAATGAAAGATAGGGTGGATAAAAGGCTAGGCACAGCTTTAAAGGCAAGGATTAATTATCAATAAGCTTATCTAGGGATAAGCAAACATATTGTATTTATTTCATTGTAATTCCCTTGTATCCTGAGCCATGCTATCTCTAGAGGCTAAGAGCTGTAAACAAAATTAATGTATGTCTTGTACACAAATAAAGCATGCATGGATCTTTTCTAAGCTGTATGTTCTGCTTTGTGTGTGTTTAAAACAGACTTTTTTTTTCCCAAGTACCATGGAAAGCTGCATGGAAAAGATTGCTGCCGCTCATAAACAGCAATGAGAACCAAATGTTTAATCAGCAACAGGAAGGCTCCCCGTCTAGTCAACAGAAGCCCCATGAACTCAGCCTCAAGGCATGGCACCTAGCAGTGCCACAAACACAACGAGAGGACAAGGCACATCTGCCAGTTTCCCGTTAGATATTTTAAGACCTCCATGACAGTGCAGATATTTCGAGCTGCAATACCTTAGGCGACAGTCACACAGCTGTATATGACCCAGGTTTCTTGTCTTGGGCTTCAGACTATTTCCTTATTGTATTAGCAGAGGAAGAAGACAACAGCAGTCACTCTCGCTGCTAGAACTATTAAGCTTAAATCCACTCTACAGTAGCAGCTGTGGAATCATCATTTGAAATTGTGCCTATGAGTACACAAGCAGCAGCAAGCACCACCAGGAATCTGGCTTGAGGCTTACATTCCAGGGCCTCTCAGGGACTAGCTGTATGCTCTGACTTCCATACAAACTATTTCCTTCTGTGGTTTAAGTGATGAAATGTCAGAAGCAAGACCTTGTGGTAGTAGTAACAGCAAAAGCTCCCACGCTGAGAATACCACAGTAGAGCAAAAAGCTGACATTACAGATTATCTTGAAGCTGTCTGAGAATATAATTCTGCCATAAGAGCTCCAGTTGTCATTATGGACCAGCTCCAGTAAGATGCTTGCCCTGCGCTCATGAATTTATCTGCGGAATAGTGTTCCAGTTTAGCCTGGTCCAAGAAACATAGGAAGAAAAACTTTATTACCAAGTACTTCATATGGAGACTTGTCAATCAAACTTCTTTTCAGATAGAATTGTGCCAGCAAATACACAGGTTAATGGGATCTAGGAAATGAATATTTCTGCATAATGTCTCTTTAGAAGAAGATTTCTATCCCATTATTCCTTGCAATGCAGACACAAGGGGGGCAAACAGGAAACAAAATAAAACATTATAATATAGTGTCATAACAATTAAAATTAGAAACAGGACCAGAATTTCCTGAGGTAAGAATGCCTGCTGAAGCCTTTAGTGACTGCTTAAACGTGGGCCAGGGCCAAAAATGGTGGCCATGCCCTTGCCCTTAGCCCCTCCCCAGGGCAAAGTCTGGGGAGCTGATATGGATGCCACCAATCAAACTGCCATCAGTTGTGGAACCATATGAATTATTAGTGAAAGTCTCCCTTTGGAATGTTGTTGTTTTTGTTGTTGTTGTTGTTGCTGTTGTTGTTGTTGTGTACCTTCAAGTCATTTCTGATTTATGGTGACTCTAAGGTGAACCTATCACTGTGTTTTCTCAGTCTGAGAGTATGTGATGCAACCAAAGTCACCCAGCAGGTTTCCATGGCCGAGTGGGGAATTAAATCCTGGTCTCCAGTGTCGTAGTCGAATGCTCAAACCACTGTGTCACAGTGGCTCTTGGAATGCTCCAGGTAACTATTATTTTGCTAATTGGACTTCAAATCATCCTGCATTGGGGATGTATCTGATATTGCTTATTTTTAGTCAGAAAGGCAGCAAGGGAGGAAAACTATTCACTTGTCTAGCCCAAAATTCCAGTAGGCTTGCTTAAGCATTCAAAATTAATGCAGAAAACTAATGGATTTCAAAGTGCAGCTGTATGCACGCATGTATTTAAGCTAGTTGTATAAAATAAATAAAAAAGGAAACACACAAATAATTATCTGACCAGACCCATTTCATTGGGCATTTGGCCAAGATATGAGACTGAGACTATTAAACACTATGGTGAATGGTTTACACCAGCAATATTAGGGAGGGAAGAAAGCATGGCTCTGTTAGTTCTGCTGGACTTCCGGATAGCTTCTAGTACCATTGACCATTCTAGCACCATTGACTTCTGGATTATGTGGTGAGGTTGGATACTGGGCACATTGTCTTACAGTGCTTCAAGTCTTGTGTTTTGCCCAAAAAGTAATGCTGGGGACCTCTGTTCTCCACCACAATTTTTGGCAAACATTGTTCCAAAGTTTTCTTGTTGGGGTGAGAATGTTTGGGATATATATTTTTTAAAGAATCTCACTGCTCCTGAGATTTTATATGCATCTGGTTATATTGGCATGTCGAGACTACATTGCAAATATTCATTAACCCCCTCTTTGTTCTCTGGAATGACACCAAGATGACATTTTTACCACATCATACTACTCACAATTGCTCTGAAATATAGTTGTATGAAACTTCTGCTTCTGTGCAGAACCAGTTTCCATTCCCTTTAAGAAGGTAAGCACAAGCAAACAGCAAACACAGAAGGATAGGCTGACTAATCACAAAGATACATCTGTGAAATTTTATTACTAGTACATGCAGCAAGGCAATCACAATTTTCACATTTTTAGTGCTCTAGATTTTATGGAAATATACAAAAAAAATATACATTTTTACTTCAAGGCAGAGGGAGAGCATGTTTTTTCTTTAAGGCTCAACCACATGAGAAGGAAATAAGGTATTTCTTAGTTCCATATCATCCAAAGAAGAACTCAGCATCACTGGAATCAGGTACCCAGGTTTGTAGGTGAAAAAGCTGAGAATAACTCTTACCAAGACAGAGATGTATTACGTGCCAGTTGAGATTTAACCTCTTTGGCAAGGTAGATGGATCAGTTTCATAGTCCGGGAGTCTCCTTGGTCTTATCTTCCCTCCTGGTCCTGAATCTTATTGGGAGTATCAACTAGAATAAACCCACTGAATGCACTGTTGAGTCAACACATCAGTAAATTCCACTGATTCAACAGGCTGACTCTAGTTGGGACTATCAAAAGAATTCAGGCCTGGGTCTTCAAGTGGTGGCATTTCCACATTTAAACTCAGTGTGTAAAGTCAATTAAATTTGGATAATTAAACCAAGTGTATGAGCTCAATCAGCCTGATTTGAAACAGTCACCTGTGGCTTAGCCATAGGATGCTTTGAATACTGAAATGAGTATTTATTTAGGGCTACCTTGTTTTAGTTGGCTGCTGTTGTTTTATTCTTTCACATTGTAATAATCTTTGATGGTGTCAATGCTTTTTTATTTTCTCTTGTTTTACACTGAAACATTGATATCTATTTAGCTATCTAAAAGCCCCAAAAGTTTGTAAAAAATAAAGTCTGTTTTTAATATATTTCTTATTTGTTTTAAGATCTTCAATTGGTGTCAAAGGGAACATTACATGGCCACCAGATAGGCCTTTCTAGGGAAGGCATTTCAGATCCAGGGTGCCATAATGCAAGACTTGTAGTCACTCTCTAAAAGCCACCTATCATATCCTTTACGTGTTTGTGTGTGTGTGGAGGGGATCCCTGAGGAGGGCCTCTGAAAATGATGTCAGTATCTCACACCTTCCAACTGTCCAAATTCAGCAGGAACTATTCTGATTAATTCTCTATCATACCACTTCTTCTGCTGTTTTTAAAATGTCCCATTTTCTCTCATCCTGTTTTCCCCCTTTGTCCTCAGAATACTTCAATCACTGCAAACTGAGTTAAAAATTCAAAAGTAGGTTCCACTCAGCAGTGGGGAGAGAGAAGAGAGTGGAACCTTGCTTTTCCCAGTATGCTCAGGCAAAAGCAGAAAGCTGCAGCCTCTCCTAGCTTGTGTGTTCTTCCTCATTAATAACTCACACTATCTTGACCACATTCCAGTCTTTCGTGGCCACTCATGCCCCTCACAGTTTTCATCTGTGAAATGTTGGAGGGTATCAAATCTGCACTGAGATATATGAATATGTGTTAAATACTCAAGAAACTAAATTGTTCCCTGTCACATCTGATCACAGAGATGGCTGAGAATTCAGTTGCAGCTTTTTATTTATTTATATATATATATATATATATATATATATATATATTTTATGAGTTCACCAAAATATGACATGATCTTCATATGAAAGCTGAAAATAATTTTATTTCTTTAAATGGAATGGATAAGAAATCATCCCAAGAAAGGTACTTTACTGTTACTAATGGAATTTAAATTTTGCTGTCCTTTGTACCAATCTTCTCATGGCAAAGAAGTGGAGTGGCCTCTGCTTGCATTGAGATCCCTCCAACAGAAACAACAATGGATACAAAATGTAGGTGTGACTCTAATGTTTTTTTGATCCTGTGTGTTTTTTAAAAAACATCTTTTGGCTAATGTAGAAGCCAATGAATCTTCAAAAGCTTGCATGATATATTTTGTGCATTTTGGTTGGCCAATAAAAGTATCACTCTTTAGGATTTATTGTATTTTGCTGAATGGCCAGCACGTCTATGCTTGAAAATGTTTCCTGGATTTGAAGATACTGAATTTAACTGCAACAGGGGAATCCTAAACAAAAGAGGGCTAAGGACTGGGACTTAACCCTGAGGTTTCTACCTCCAACAGAGTCATTTGGACTGTGACTGCCAAATTTTACCTATATGGTACCTGAAAGTTTTTCCAGATGTAGCAGTACAGAGATTTCTTGAGAAATTCAGTGTTCTCTGAGTAAAAAAAGGGCTTCTGCCTTCACAACAGACGAAGACAACCTGGATCTCAAAAAAAGTTACTTTATTGTTGCTAAAAGAGTTTAAATTTTACTCTCCTTTGTCTCAGTTCCCACAGGGCCAAGAAGGGGAGTGGCCTCGGCCTGCACTGGATCCCTCCAAACTGACTGAACTACAGTAGAAACAACATCCTGATACAAAATGTAGCTGCCACTCTAACGTCATTTTTCTTCTCCTATATGATTTTTAAACATCTTTTTTGCCTGACGAAGAAGTCAATGGAGCTTTAAAAACTTATATAATGTATTTTGTGCATATTGATTGGCCAATAAAGGTATTGCTTTCCTGTGGATTTTGTTAAAATTGAAGGACTCACACATGTAGGCAAAGGACTTTGAGTTCTTAAGTCTTAATTCTTTGAATCCTTCTGTCTTCAACTCTGTTCATGCTGAATTAGGGTTATAACTCATTGTCCCCTAAAGGTTCCCAGTCTTGCCAAGCAGGTGCAAGATAGTCCTTTCTATTCTGGTAATTAGCTGCATCTATTGCATTTGGCCACTAGCAGTGCAGGAGATATTTCAGGGGCATGGAGCGCACTTATCTGCCATGCGCAGCCTCCTGAGCTGTGCCGGTTGTGCTTCCTTCACTCAGCGCAAGCCTGCAACTCTCAGGCTGTGCTGCAGTAGGAAGGGGCGGGGTGGGGCGGGGCATGGGTGGGGCGCTTGCACAACCAGGAAGCTACTGCGAAACCCAAGCAGCAGAGACGCAAAAGCCTTCTTCTCCTTCTGGTTGCATGGCGCACATGAGTGGTAGCATGAAGTGAAGCTCCGCGACTCTGTGCTATCACCAGCTGGAATCCAGCCATTTTTTTTCCATCAGATAAGCAGTTAGACACCCCCCAGGTAAAGGGGGTGCGGAAGACACTTGAAAGGGGTCCTGAAACTGGCATCAAGTTCTTTCTGGCAAGAAAGAGCGGGAGGTGTCGGGGGGCCTGAAGTGCTAGGACGGATCCAGCAGAGATGCCGCATATGGGGCACAAGCGCCGCTGCCAACTTTTAAAGAAGAAGACACAGTTTGAGACAATAAGCAACCTGATCTAGCTTTTCTTATTCTGTTGGAACTGCAACAATTTTGGACTAGGAACAGTGAACAGGAGCGGGAGTATGAAGTGACCCAGCAGACAGTGAGTATGCAATGGCTGACAATTTTTAAGGAGGATTTTAATAGTTTGAAGACAGATTGCATTTTGATGAATTGCAACAGATTTCCCCAGCTGTTTTAAGAAGACATGTTAAAGGATATTTGATGGAGCTGTGTTTAACAAGTTATGAACTGAATTGAATATAACTGAATTTAACTGGAGAGTTTTGATGTTATGCTTTTTCGGTTCTTCCTCGTTCTTTTTTTTGTATGTGTGTGTGGAGAGACTGGACTGAGAGTACGTGTATCCTCGCCTTAAGTTTCCTGCCTTTCTATTTTTTTTTTCTTTTTGAACATAAATAAACAATTAAGATTGGATTATCGAATTGGAATTTAGAACTTTCAAATCGTAAATAGAGTTGTTTGGGACTTTATATTTTGTGCTTATTGTGGGAACATTGGGACTCTGTGACGTGGCTGCAGAGAAGTATTTGGATTATAGTGTTCCTTTTCCTAAGAGACAGGACTTTAAATCGATATTTTTTTGGATTCTTTGGACAGTGAAATTTGGAACTGTGTTATTACTGGACTGTGGACTGAGTATTTAAGGTGAATTGTAAGTTTCATTTTTTAGCTACAGTTTTTTCCCACTTGGCTCTGAGAACTATTTGTGGATGTAAAAATATTTACAAGGTAGTTGTTTTGTGGCTGTGCGGGAAGGACAGGAAACTCAGAGAGACTTCAACCCCCACACAGCAGAGTGGTTTGGATTCCTGCTATCAACAGTGAAGGAGAAACTCTCACACTCAAGGTCTTGAAACAGCTTCAAAGGAGGGAGGAATTACAGCTCTGGTTGGGAAGAGAAATTGGAGAGATTTAGGCCTAGGCACAGCCTATTGAAACTATTGAATGAATTGAATATAATTGATTTCATTTTATAAGTTGTTTCTAACTAATTATATATATAATTACATAGAATAAATTTACATATGCTTACATAACCTATATATTGTGTACTTGTACTATATATATATATATATATATATATATTCTTACATTTCAATTTTAAACAGAAATTATGCTGTGGCAATTTTAACTGAATGTAAATCAATTTAAGCTGGGGATATATGTGATTATGTTTTACATGGAAGGAATTTGGAGAAGTTACAAATGATTTGAATTTTATAATGATCTGAATTTTATATTGTTATAAATAGCAAGAAAAATAATTCCAAACCATACTAGAATGCCATAGGATATGTTTCATTCTGATACATCTTATGGGTCTTGTTCTCACTCCTGTAGTAAACTCATGTCTGGGTAAATCAACTTGAGACTATATGTGAAGGCTTACATGATACTATCACCTTCCATGACTGGGGTGGTGGTCCTCCACAAAATGTCATATATCCTGGAGAAATGTTCTAGTATACATTTGTTGTATGTTGGTGTATGCCTTATATCATTTGAGCTCCACCTCAAAAAGCAATCTGGAAATTGGGCTGGGAAATTATGCTGCTTTCAATAAATTGTTCCATCTGCAGATGCAATCATCCCTCCGCATTTGCGCCATTCCGATTGGCACAAGTCAGTGTCAAGGATAGATATGATGTTGATATCCAAACAACTACTGCTGAAAACTACAGATATGGATATTCTTCCCAATTTGTGCCCTGACCCTAATCCGTTACAATTAAAGATAAAGATCAAGGATAGAGAAAGAACATGGAGAATGAATGATGAGATTTTGAATAAGGAGAAGTACATAATGAAAGCAAAAAGAGAGATAATTAACTATTTCAATGAAAATATGACATCGGAGTTGTCGATGAAAACTATTTGGGATGCAAATAAAGCTGTAATGTGTGGCAATTTTATCAGATGGTCCGCGGAGATTAGAAAAGAAAAGAGAAATACTGAACAGCAAATTTTGGAAAAGATGAAAGAAACTGAGAAACAGATAAGACAAAATCCGTCAGATAAAAAGATTAGATTACAGATGAAGGTACATAAGCTGAATTAAATCAACTTAATCTGGATGAAATAGAGCAACAGATATGGAGAATGAAATATAACTTTTTTGAACAAGCTAACAAACCCTCAAAGTTCTTGGCTGGTTTGTTGCATAAAAGAAGGGCCAGAAATATCATATCCGAGATTAGAACAGAAGAAGAAAGAATTACAAAACAAGAGGGAATAAAACTAGCCTTTTATAAATACTATGTGAAGTTGATGAGCAAGATCTCAAAATTGAAAAAACAGCAGGAATGGGAAGAATACTTGGAGAAAATGAATAAAATGAGATTTAACCAAAATCAAAGATTGATTTTGAATAAATCTGTTTCCATGATGGAATCAGTTGAGGCTATCAGAAATCTGAAGAATGACAAAGCTCCAGGACCGGACGGTTTTACTGCTAAATATTACAAGATTATGGAACATGAGATTTCAATACCTTTGCAAAGTACAATAAACGAAATAATAAAGGAAGGAATACCAGACACTTGGAAAGAAGCTAATGTGGTGCTGATTCTGAAAGAAGGCAGAGATTTAACTGATGTAAAGAATTATAGACCAATATCACTTTTGAATATAGACTACAAGATTTTTGCTTCAATCCTTGCAGTGAGATTCAAAAAAGTGCTGTCAGAGATCATTGATAAAGACCAGAATGGCTTTTTACCAAAAAGATCTTTGAGAAACAATATCAGAACAGTCTTAAATATAATTGAATATTATGAAAAGCATAATGAATGGAAAATGGCTATGATATTTGTAGCTGTGGAGAAAGCTTTTGATATGATAAGTTGGCCACTCATGAAGACAGTGGTTAAGCAGATGCAGGCAGGAGATAAATTTGTCTCATGGATTGAAGCAATTTATAGTCAACAACAAGTTCGATTGGTCATAAATGGTGAAAGAACACAATTGATAAAACTGCATAGTGGGACAAGACAAGGGTGTCCTCTGTCTCCTCTGTTGTTTATCATGACAATGGAAATACTTAACAATGTCATAAGAGAAGACAAAGACATAAAAGGAGTTCAAATTAAGAAATATCAATATAAGCTAAAAGCCTTCGCCAATGATTTGGTTTTATTTTTAGATGATCCAGGGAGTTGTATTGAAGATCTGATTAGAATAGTTCAAGAATATGGAGAATTCTCTGGATTCAAAGTCAACAAGGAAAAAACAGTTTTGTTAACCAAAAATATGACTGAGAGAGAAGAGAAGGAATTAGCACAACAAACAGGATTTAATGGAGGACAAAAGGCAAAGTATCTAGGTATTGTGAGGAATTGAGTGGGTTCCTGTTGAATGTTAGGTCCTGAACCAAAAAAGAGCAAATAAAATGGTGTCTCGCAAGGCATTACTGTGGGAAGGATTTGGACTGTGAAGCGAGAAAAATAAGGAATGCTGACTTGGCCGGAGAAGAGATTGCCAAAACAAGGAGGA
>CAOLHI010006925.1:0-25486 GCA_948474755.1 Ctenosaura bakeri
CCCCTGCCACGCAGGAACACTCTGCCATCGAGTCCAACCCCCTACCATGCAGGAACACCCTCAAAGCAGTGGATGGCCATCTATTAAAGGGAGAGCTTTGATGGTGTATACCTGCATGGCCGAGTAGGGTTCGGCTGGATGGCCCTTGGGATCTCTTCCAACTCTAGGAATCTAGGAGCAAGCAGTAAGGCTGGGAATCAACTGCCCCAATATTTATGAGTCACAGGGGCCTCATTTGTGCTAATTGGGCCAGTATTTATTACTTAGATGGCCCTGGGTTCAGGTCCGTCTCTCAATGAAGGAAGGGGGCATGTTGTTTCTAGCGTCTGTAGCGTTTTGTTGAGGAACAGGGTCCTCCACTTGCAGAGGTCCCCTTTCCTGGGACTCAGAGAAAGCCGCCGCCGTCTGTCTTCCTCCTCCAAGGGGTGAGTTAGGACAGTGTTGGTGAAAAAGAGAGTCTAAAAGGATTGATTTTATATATATATATATATATATATATATATATATATACACATACATATACATATACATACATACATACACACACACACACACACACACACACATAAATACATACATACACAGATATGCATATACATATATTAGGGTGTGTGCATATATATGTATATAATTTAGAAGCAACAAACAGGATTGAAAAATGCAATATTATTAAAACGTTTTGGCTTCTGCCTTCTGCAGTTGCTAAGGTCGATTAGCTAAAGCACATTTGCTAAAGTGGCTAAAATACATTTATTAGTATTTATAAATAGAAAAACTTTCTTTCTTGGTTGTGCTCTCACTTGCCTGTCGTTTTAGAAAAGTTCCTTTCTAGGACTGCACCACTCCCAGAATCCCACCATTAAGGCCTTCAAAGTTATTTCCAACTAAGGCAGACCTCTCCCAGGGTTTTCTTAGCAAGGTTTGCCCCGAGGGGATTTGCCCCCCTTGCCTTCCTCTGAGGCTGAGAGAGTGTGACCCGCCCAAGGTCACCCGCCAGGCTTCCACGGTCCGGTGAGGATTTGAACCTTACTCTCCTGGGGTCCGAGTCCAACCCTCAAAACCCTCCTACCACCTTTGATACCCCCATGATACCGCTCTTGCAGGATCCAGTACAAACCAGTAACTCTGGAGTAGCTAACTGGTGCACTGCAGCCGGTAAACAGGATCGTGGCCCAAGACTTAGTTCTACTCCTTCTTTGACGATTAAAGAAAACCAAGGATATCTACCTCTGTATTTGCATTTAATGAAAACCAAAATGAGCAAAACAAACCTATCAGTTCTTTATATATATATTTTTTTATTTCTTGGATTTTATTTTATGTCATCTTGACCAGACTCGGAGGTTGTTGGGCCACAGGCGCCCTGGTTTGGATACGAGAAACACCGGAAGTGATGCACGCTGGAAATCAGTTTGGCTACAAAAGCTGAGAAACGGGCAGCAATTAATTAACATCCGGATTGGGTGGAAAAGACCCAAAGTTTGCAAAATCTGGTGCGAGAAAAGGCCAAGCAGGCAAGCACCTTCCACCCCTGTTTTGTGCTACCACACTTTTACTTACCAAATTCTCTTAGCTTTCCTCCAGCTGTCTGCACAGCTGTCTAGAAATCTTCACTCAGGTGCCGAAATTTCCTGTTTCCTTTGGAGAGGGAGGCAGTTTGACAGTCTGCGGCGGGAGAGGGATTTTAAAGGCATTCTCTGTATATATGTGTGTGTATATACACACTTATGGCTTTTTCTCCTTAGTTTGCAAGGGAAAAAAGGACATCTCCGGCTGTCCCAAACTCGGAAAGAGTTGCAAAACCGCTCCTCCTTCTGGCTAGGTGGTTTTCCGTTGCAGCTGGAACCCGGAAATCAAAGTTATACGGACCCCAGGCTGGTAAGAAACTTCACAGAAAATTGGATGTACCAATTCTCTTTAGCCTGGAGAAGAAAATAATTAGGGATGATAGGATGCAGCCGAGAGCCGACGACAACCCCGGAGGACAGGGTTTGATTCCTTTCTGGGCCATGGAAACCCACCGGGTGACCCTGAGCAAGTCACATACTCTCAGCCCCAGAAAACCCTGCGAGAGGGTCACCTTAGGGATTGAATATAACTATTCTCTTTAGCCCGGAGAAGATTTGGGGTGTGATACAGCCAAAACCTGGCATAGTTTAATGGTCTGAGCTTCGGACCACAACCCTGAAGACGGGGGTTCGATTCCTCGCTCGGCCATGGAAACCCACCTTGGGCAAGTCACACACTCTCAGCCCCCAGAAAACCCTGCGATAGGATCGCCTTTGGGTCACCATGAGTCAGAAATGACTTGAAAGTGCACAACAGCAATGATACAACCAACTTCAAATATCTACTCATGCTCTCCAGCTTCTCCAATTTGGCACAGAGAGTCCCAGTCCAGCCTCTGTCGTTCCACTTTTTCAGCTGCTTTTAAAATGTCCCGGTTTCTCTCACCCCTTCCCGCCTTCCCCCTTCATCCTCAGCTGACATCAGCCGCTGCAAAATGCAAAAGTACAAAAGCAGCTTGATTCAAATTAACGCAGTGCGGAGAGGAGACGAGGGGGCAAGATTTTCCCCTCCCCAGTTGCATCAGGACAAAACAAACTGCTGCAACCTCTCCAAGCTGGTGTGCTCTTCCTCATTCGTAATATTTGCCTTCTTGACCACACTCTGATGTCGTTTGACCACATGTGGCCTGGTTTTCATCTCTGAAACGTAGGAGGGTATGCTGTACAGGTAGCCTGCACCATCACCTTGAGACTGGAAGCATTTTAATATTGCACCTAGTTTAATTCTAACATTCACCTTTTGTTTTTGGCTGTGTGGCTCTTTCAAAGCATACGCTGCCTTGAGTCCCAATTTTGGGAGAAAGGCGGGACACAAAGAAACATAAATATAATAATAATAGTAATAATAAATCATTGCACAACTGGATTAATGCTTTTGGCATTAGCGCCTGGCTAAGCTATCCAGCAGAGCTTTCCTTGCCTGGGCAGCTGCCTGACCGGTTTCACACACCCACGTCTGAAGAGGTGCACAAGGGAAGGGTTTAGCATTAATTTGGGTTCAGGCCTGAAATCGCTGCCTACTTCTGCAACTACCTCTGATGGTTCAACAAATATTCGGTCTCTCTTTCACGCTGCCCAATTATGCCCCTCTATTTCTGCCTCAGCCGCTACGGCTTCATCTCATGGAATCCTGGGATTTGTAGTTTGGCGAGGCACTAGAGCTTGCTGCCATTATTTTAGCCTCCTGATCAGAGTTTTGGGGCCCTTCCACACTGCATAATCATCACACGACCGTCCCAGTTCAAATGCCTTGGCTCTGTCCTATGGAATCCCAGGAATTGTTTCGTTTAGTGCGGGATTTAAAGGTCTCTGCTGGAGAATGCTAAGGACCGCTCCCTAAACTACATCTTTTCACACCAGAGCTGCACAAAGGAGGAAGGGCAACTGTACATATTATACTTCTTCTACAGATCAAATCCTTACTAATTATCAAATCCCAAAGTTATCAAATCCCATTCTTTTGTTTTGCAAAAAGAGCATAAATGGGGATTTCACATGCGGCCGTGGCTAATCAATCACTCCACCGTTGTGCACGGGGATGCAAGTATTTTGTAATGCACGGCAGCCTCTGTACGAATATGGAGGTTGCAAAACTATCCATTTCAATTGGATAGTTTTGCAAGTCCCAAGCCAGAAAGCCAGCCAACTTTTCCAGGTGTCGGCCTGAAAAGAGGGGCTTCTTGGTTTCTGTTCTTCAAGGCTGTTTTCGTTGGCTCTCTTCCATTCCTTCCTTCTCTTTCCAAGCCCAGAAAGGTTATCAGCTCAAAAAGAGAGTGAGAGAGAGAGCACAAAACCTGGGCAATGTTCTTTCCCTTCCCTTGGCAACTCAAAACACCTTTTCTCTATGGAAACAAGATTTTTTGACTGGACCCATTGCATTGTGGGGCTGTGAGTCAGGCTGGCTGGTCCAAAGGAAGGGGGAGTTGGGGAAGGAAGCAGGCCAGGGCAGGGAAACAGGAGGGGGAGGCAAAAATAACCTTGCAAATGTAGAATCTTAGAGATGGAAGGGACCTTAGAGGTCATCCAGTCCAACCCCCTGCTCCAGCTAAAGCATTCCCAGAAGGGAGCTGTCCAGCCTCTGTTGGAAGATGTCAAGAGAAGGAAACCCCACCACCTGCCTGTGCAACTGGATCCATTGCCAAATCACTCTTATCGGGCAGCTCTTTCTAACGTTCGATTGAAATATACCCTCCCGTGACTTCAAACCATTAGACCCGGTCCTACCTGCTGGGGCAGCAGAAAACAGGCCCACCCTGTCCTCTTTGTGGCAGCCATTGTCATATTTAAAGAGAGCAATCATTTCACCCTTCTCTTCACCAAGCGGAACACGCCCAGCTCCCTCACCCTCTCCTCACATGTTTGGTTCTCCATGCCGAACCTGCTCCAGCTTGTCTCTATCCTTCTTAACATGAGACGCCCAGAACTGATTGCAGGACTCCACGCGAGGCCAAACCCACACGGATTATACTGGGACTATGACTTCCCTCAACTTGGAAACTAGGCTTCCATTGCAGTTTTTCTGTGCCTTCAAGTCATGCACTGCAGGTCCTCTTGGGTTCCCTCCCCACCCCATGATTCTGCCAAGTTCCCAAAATGCTGCGGATAGAACTCCTCCTAGGACTGGTGATGCGATGCTCTCCCACGGAAAGAGAAAGCAGGAAGCCCTGCTCTCGGTGCCACCTTCATCACAACCACAGTTGGTGGGGGCACCAGAGAGGGTCTTCTCCGTGGCTGCCCCCAAACTCTGGAACTCCCTCCCTATGGAGGCCAGAACGGCCCCCTCTTTGTTGTCCTCCCTGCTGGAGTCTAAAACCCTTTTATTCAGACAAGTTTTTAAAACAGACAATTTTAGAAGAACTGGCTGGGGCTGCTGCATTGTTTTAATTCTATCTTTTTATATTGCATTTTATTCTTTTACTGACTAAAAATCATTAATCATCCTCTTTGCAGAACACATCACACGGTATGGCTTCTTTGCTTAGCCTCCAACTCTTCAGTCTTCCACTTCAGATGATTCCAGAAATCGGAAGCGGGTTGCTCCTGGATGCTGGCAAAAGGACGGGGTCTGTAACTGTTTTCTTGATGGCAGAAAGGTTTAGGTCCAAAAAGATTGGCCTTCCATCACAAGTGACTAGTACTCACACCTGCTGAAACCCGGATCAAGAAAACAAAATTGAGAGATTAATTCCAGTTTACTTAGCATAAGTAGGAGACCCTCCGGATGAGACAAATGTCTCTGAAAGTCCAAGGTTTTCTCCCTGTAAAAACTCCTCCTGTTCTGGAAGGCCGGCTGATGTTTTCCAAATCCAAAAGTATTCCCTGGGAACCCCCTGGCATGGCCAAGGACTTTTCATTCCCTTGCTTCCCAAGTTAGTTTAAATTAACCCAGTATTTTCTGAAATGAAATGTTGTGCCTCTGTTTGCCTGGCTGGATGTATTATCCTAAACTAGCCCCCATGTCGGCGCAGTGCTGAATCCGTTCCAGGTTTTGGTTTTAAACACAGCTCTCCAAGGTGCTGAACCTATTTGGTAGAAACAGCTCAGCACCTTGGAAAGCTCCGTGGGAAAGCCTAGGTTAAAACCAGGAGCTGGTTCACAACCCCACACGGACATGGGACGCGCCGCTTTCTACTGTGGATTTTCATGGCTGGTGGCTCCCACGAGGCCACCAGCATTGGCCTTTGCCACCTGGTGGTTTGGCCATGAGGAGGGACGGAAGGACCAAGCAAGCAAACCATCAGCCCACCACGCAGGAAGGGGCAACGCTGGGGAAGAATTGTTCTCACATTGAGGAAGAGCGGCGCGGCCTGTCAGCTGTCGTTGGTCCTCAGGATCCGTAGCAGCATCTCGTGGACTTCCTTGTCCATGAAACCCTAAATCAGAGAAATATTCCTCAACCCATTTTAACGGAAGAGGGCCTCACACTTTGGATACTTGCTTTAAAGCTGAGGTTGAAACCCGTGGTGGATTCACCACCCCGTTAACCTGGGATCCAACCTCAAGAACTAGACCCTGTTGGACCACGACCCTCCACTCAGCCATGGAGACCCACTGGGTGACCTTGGGCACATCACACACTCTCAGCCTCAGATCAACCCCATTATAGGTTCATCTTTGGGTCTCCATAAGTTGCAAATGACTTGAAAGCAAACAACAATACTTAGTACGTTCTTCTTGAAATTATTCATGTTTCCTGGATGTTCTCACCTGGGCTGCATTGAGCAGGTGAGTTCTGTAGATGGCCACAATCTCTTGATGGTTCTTCTGGACCACCTGAAAGACAGGGCAGGAGAAAACCTCTTGGATGGAGCTTATAAGTCTCCTTCTGTGCCACGGATGCAAACCTTCCCACTGCCATCACAGCCCTGGCAGGTAAGGGCATGCGAGAGAGCCTTCTCAGCAGCTGCTCCCACGCTGTGGAACTCCCTCCCATGCTATTTAATAATGGCCCCCAAAGTGGTGATGCCGGCAAGCCAGATGAGCCAAAGAAAATCCAAAAAGTGCTTTTCCTAAGTGGCCACCTTCTGACGTCCCCCCTTCTGATGAAGTTCTCTCTTCTGATACATCAGAAGCTCAATATTGACGGTTTTTGGCAGCAGCAACACCTTACTTATTCATTTCAGGTAAAGAAAAAGAAAGGATTCCACATTATGCATAAAAACTCTATAACAGGAAAGGTCCCGGAATGGATCCCTCACGTTCTACACAGGCCTTCTATATTTAATGTTAGTATTTAGTCTTGTTATCTGGTGTTAAGATTTAGGATCTGTTCTTATTTTACTTCCTTTCTTTCTATACTTCTTTGTGGTTCTAGTTTGTTGTCTCTTTTTGCTTTTGTTTATATGCATTGTGTATTTTTAACGATTAAAAAAAAAGGTTCTAGTCCTCACTGAGAAACGCAACCGGTTAGATAAGGGAATGTGCCCAACCTGAACCGGACAGGCTGGAGTGTGAAAATTATATTTTCAGAGACGGGCGGATCTTGGTGCTCATAACCTGGCCCTGCTCTAGAAAGGGCTTTCTATGTCAGGCTCTAGGAAGGTCTAGAAAGGGGGTCCTCCCTCCCCGAAGACATCCGGTGCTTCACAAAATGCGACGCAGGACTCACCTCGTTCTGCAGCCGGAGACGGGTGCGTTCGCTCCGTAAGTTAAGGATTTCGCTGGAGAGCTTCTCCGTTTCCTTCAACAGCTTCCTGATCTGAAGCAAAACAAAACAGGAAGCGTATCACAGCAAAGATATGACCTTTTAATTAATGAAGTTTTCTTCCCATTAGGTGAACTTACAAGAGATTTTAGCCTTTGTATTCTGGTGAATTCCCCCCTTCCCCAAGTTTGTGGACAACTGTTAAGTCCCCAGGTACCATCTTTCTTCAGGATAGCATTTCGCAAAACCTTTTGCCAATTTGCACACGTGAATTGTCACAAATTTGACCCTGTAGGAGTTTGAGATCCATGGAGAAACCAATTGCTTCTGGCACTCAACAAGGCATGGCTGCCAATTCACGGTCCCTCCTCTGATATCCTCCTCCCTTCCCACAAGGGCCCACCCCACCTCAGGCCATGCTGGAATGAATTCCAGAAGCTCCCTACCTTCCCTTCTCTGTCTTGGACGGCCACGGACAGTTCGTCGACCTTCTTCTCCATCTTCTCCATCACAATCTCCATCATCTGCGACTTCCCTCTCAGCTCTTCCACCTCCTCCTCGTGCTCGGCCGTCTCAGCTTGGAGCTCCTGGTTCTTCTTCCTCTCAGAGGCGAGGGCCTCCTTCTGGCGGTCGGACTCACCCCTCACTTCCTCGTATTTCTCCCGAAGAGAGGCCAACTCCTCCCCTAGGGCCTGAGCCCGGACGGAGAGCATGGCACGGACCTTCTCATGCTTCCTCAGGGCTTCCTCTTCCTCGTGACGCAGGTCGGCCATTTTGGCAGCCAGTTGGTCCAGCAGTTGCCTCAGCTTGGTGACCTCTTTGCTCTTCTCACCCAGGGCAGCATCAGCAGCTTCCAAGACCCCCTTCAACTCCTGAAGGATCTTCTCCATCTCGCTCATCTGCTGCCGGACTTTCCAATTGTCCCCAATGGCATCCAGAGCTTCAAAGGAGATTTCTGGCAGAGCCTTCTCAACTGCTGGGAAGGATTTGAGGTGGCCATTTTGGTTGGTGTGGATCTTGAGGTCAGCCTCCAAGGTTTGGTTCTCCTCCTCCATCTCAGACACTAGCTGCAAGGCTTCATTTTGTTTCTTGACCACATTGTCCAGCTTCCAGTGTAGCTCCTTCAAGATACAGCTGTCGAGGGCCTCACTCCCTATGAGAGTGGTGGCTTCCTTGGTCATCTTCTCCAAGACATTGTCTCTCATCATTGCCATTTCTTTCGTCTGGGCCTCCAGCTTCAGGCGTAGCTTCCTGGATTCCTCCTTCTCAGCTGAAAGCTGTTGGGACAAAGAATCCACCATCTCCTTCAGCTCTTCCACCAAGCTGCCCGTCACTTCTGGCTGAGGGGACCCTTCTTTTGGGCAACACAACCTCCGCAGTTCCTCCTGTAATTTCTCCCTCTCCCTGCTCAGCTGTGCCAGTTCCTTCATGAGGTTGCCATTGTTGTTTTTGAGATCCCACACCTCTTTCTCAAGGTCAGAGCTTTTCCGGCACGGACGGGCTTTGTTTTCTGCCACTTCGGGTTTTGGTCTGAGCTTGACCTGTCCAACAGAACCATTGTGGAGGTGATTCTTTCCTGACCCAACACTTTCTATCTCAGGGATCTTTGAGCTCCCCATCGGTGGTTTGGCCTCATTCCTTGAGGCGCTGCTCTCCTCCATAGGGTGTCCACTGCCATTGACGATGATGGCTCCCAACCGAGGAGCCAAAATGGCTTCCCGAAGAGGCCTGGCTTTCTCCAGGAAGGCAGAGGCGATCTGTTCCAGCTTGGCCAAGGCACTCTCAAGGCTTGCGACGACCTTCTTCCAAGCAAACATGCTCCTCTTCACAACTTCTGAGGGCACTGCCTGGAACATGAGCCTGTTCCCGAGGGTCTCCTCAGCTTCTCTCTTCAGGGCCTCATTCTCGGCCTTCATGGCTTTGTTCTCCTTTTGAGTTTCAGAGTAGGCCTCCTCCATCTCTGTGAGGAACTGGGACACCTTGGTCAGTCCATCCTCAGACCTTCCAGCCATCTGCTTTGCCAAAAGCCCACGTAGCTGCTGGTTCTCGCCTTCCAGCTCCATCACCCGTGCCTCCAAGTCCTTCAGCGTTCCATTTTGGTGCTTCTTCTTCGCTTCGTAGACCTTGATGACGGCCCTCATGTTCTCCATGTGGCCCTCCATCTCTTGCACTCTCTTCATGGCATTCTCCTTCTCCTCATAGGCTGCCGCCACTTGTGCCTGGAGGTTCTTCACCTCCATTTGGTGCCGCTTGTGTTCCTCCTCCTCTTCCTCACCGGGCCACCGGAGTCTTTCCTCTTGGGACGCTACGATCTTCTCCACCTCTTCTGGGTGACTCTTTTGGTTCACTTTCTGCCTCTCCATCTCCTTGGGGTGGCTCCTCAGGTTCATCTCCTGCGTCTCCGCCATTCTGGCTTGCTCCTCCTCCTCCAGCCGCTTCTTCCTCTTCTTGAGTTCTTGGACTTGTTCGGCCAGAAGGTTGAGGAAGTAGTCTTCCTCCGTCGCGTCGCGGCTGTAACGCCGGCTCAGCTCCTTCCAGTCCCGGCTCTCGTCCTCTCCTTCCGGAAGGAGCTGGTTGATCTCCTGGACCTGGTCCCAGACCCGTTCTTTCATGGCTTTGCACCCATCTGTGAGGGCGTCACACTCTCTCGTCTTTTGGGCCAGCTGCAGCTCCAGCTGGATGACCTTCATCTTTTCTTCCCGGTATCGGCTCCTCCACTCTTTCAACTCCGGGTCCTCTTCCGCCTCTTCATCGTTGTCCTCCTCCTCGCTCCGGCCTCTTCCTTCCGTGGGGAAGCTGAGGCTGCTCACGTCCGTCTCCTTCCCGCTCTCGGAAGGAGCCTGCAAGCACAAACCAAAGGGGAACGTTATGCCTCCGAAACAGCACCGCCTCCTTCCCCTGACTGAGAATTCACAGATGTTACCAACTGGCATTTTGGACAATCAGCGATTCAGATTCTGCCCAGACATCGGAGAGGTTTCATCAGATAACATAGATATAGAATTGGAAGAGTTCCCCAGAGCCCATCTAGTCTGCCCCCAGGAACTCCAGTTAGGGCCTCTCCAGAAGGGAACTGTCCACTCCCTTTTCAAAAATGCTGTAGTGCCCCCCAATCCATGGTTTCACTTTCATTTATTCATGGTCAACCATGGTCAGAAAATATTGCTGTAAAAAACAAACAAACCCAGAAATAAAACAATTCGCAAGTTTTGAATTGTGCACTGTTCTGAGTAGCGTTCAACTTTAAGGGTTCAACACCCCTTTTAAAGTTCCAACTAAAATCAGGAGCGGACTTGCAGTCCCACTGACATGCAAGTCAAGAGATGCCTCTCAGTTTTCAACAGCCGTGCGTTGGAACAGATCCTGTTCCTGGCTCCATCCTTCAGCAAAACAGACATAAGAAAACAGATTTTTTCAAAAAAAATTGTGCTTTCTTCTTACCTGTGAGCCAGCCTCTGATGAAAGATCAAGCCCTTGTTCTGCAGAAACGAAGAAGCAAGATTTGAACAAGAGTCATATTTGCAGACTTCACCCACCCAAAAATTAATCCATCCACCTTGAAGGTTGGCTTAATTTGCAGATTTAAAACAGGTTTCCGGAGTTCAGTTATCTCTTAGCAGCCCAGAGTAATTATTCAATGCACGCTTCCATCGTTACCACCTGAACCGCCCTGTATTCTTTTGTGTTGAAAAATAACCTCTCTGCACAGAAAAAAAACCCCCACAGATTCTGCATAGGAAAAACTTGTTTTCTGGGTAGGAAACCTGTCTCCCATCATCACCTCTTTTCCTCCACTTCCGCAGGGCGTTCTGGAGCAGGCGTCTCAGCGCCCGGTTCTTGGTCTGAGTGGCGTAATGGAGGGCGTCGTGGCCTGCCCCGTCCGCCACGGCCACATTGGCCCCGTTCTGCAGAAGCAGCTCGACCACGTCCGTGTTGCCCTCTTGGCACGCGAGGATGAGAGCCGTCCTGGTTCATGGGGGGGGGAGAAGACGGTCAGTGGGGCACATTCACCCCCATTGTGCACGGCACCCATCCTTTTTTGAGCAACAGCTGGTGGCTCTGACCTCAATGGCATGCTGGGTCCGCTCCAGGCTTTACTCCAAACTTTAAGGGAGTTTTCCAAGGTGCTGGGTCTATTTGGGGCATGTGATTTCACCATCTTAGGGGACCTCCTTGAAAGTTTGGACTTAACCTTTGAGCAAATCCACCATCCCCACCTACACGGAAGCCACCAACAACGTCTGGAGACAACACAGCCCAGTGGTTAGATTACACCAGCCTCCCTCCAATTCAAGGGCCTCCAGCTGAACTAGAGCCCCCATTATCCCCAGCTACCAGCCGTGCTGAGGGGAGGATGTGGAGTTGCACGGCCCAATGCACGGGCTGGAAAACCCATAGTAAGAGCATTTGTTCAAATCCCAACTCCGTCATAACACCGACTTGGGTCACTGTTGGTCACGGTCTCACAGCCTCGCCCACCCCGCAGGGTCATTGTTGAGCGGGGAAGAGAGGCTCACTTTCCATCCTTGTCCACGAGGTCGGCCTTTGCGCCTCTCTGGAGCAACTGGGAGCAGATGGCAGTTTGGTTCCCCTGGGCCGCGACCATCAAGGGCGTCCGGCCGTTCTGGAGGGAGAAACGAGATATTTAACACACATCCAGAAAGCACAATCCAGGTATTTAACCCATCATAGATTCAGATCTACAGCAGGCAGTACATTTGGATCTGGGGGTGGGAGCACGCCGAAACTGTACACAGCATTCCAGGTGGCCAAAGCAGAATTATTCCACCTAGGTCCTATTGATGCATCCAAGATGGGATTTGTAGTCCACCAACACATGGAGGGCCACGGGATCCCCCACCGAGCCTAAATCCAGCTGCTTTTCATGATGCTGAACCTATTTTTTTCAGGAATAGAGTTCGGTACTGTGGGTCGCTGCTTTAAAATCTGGACTACGCCCCGGAGCTAATCGTCCACCGCCACCCCAGGGATGTGGGACGCTCCAGGCACCCCCGAGCACCCGGAAATGTCCCGGCTGAGAAAGCAAGGCCCTCCCTTCTCAACACCCTCCGGCGCCAGGAGCAAAGCCCGTCCGCAAGACGTACGTTGTCCACGACATCGAGGAAGGCCTCTTGGTCGCACAGGAGCAGGACGCTGGAGGCGCATCCGGACAGGGCTGTGGCAGGGCGGTCCCAAAAAGGAAAAAGCAGGAGTCAGCACGGAAAGAACGGAAACCGCCTCTGGACCGACGGGGTAATAAGAAATCAAACCGTGCAAAAGTTGGTGGGGACGGTTATTAAGAATTTGGCTTAGGCGGATGCAAGGGTAGGGCGGTATTTCCTCATTTTCCCTTTCTTATTACCATTTGCTCAGAGTCCTTTTGTGTTCTAGTCTGTTACTGTTTAGTTAGTTCGTGTTTATTATATTTTCTAGTTTATTGTTTTAATACGGTGTTTTAATTTTAGTTTATATCTCTCTTAAAAATGTTAGCCAGAGTTTATGTTGTTTGGTGCAAAAAGAGAGAGAGAGAGATACTACATATATATAGACACAAGGTATATATATAAATTTATATAATTTATATACATATATACAAACACACAGCAAAATTCAGTGTTTAAATGCTTTCATGACATAATGTTATATCTTATTTAGCTTAATAGGTTGCTGTTTTGTTAGTAAGTTAGTGTTAGCACTCGGGGTGTTTTAAGTCTATCTGTTTAGCACGGTGCTTTAATTTTAGTTTATGTCTATCTTGAAAACATTAGTCAGACTCTAGGTTATTTTTGTGTAAATATATATATATATTTACATGCACATATATACACAGCAGAAGTCAGTGTCAAAATGCTGGGGCTTTTCATAACATGCCTCCTAGGATAAATGTGGTTATCCACCAATTGTGCGCTCACGGCTGCCTTTTTCCTTGCGTTCTCGGACTTCAGGGCCCAGGACCCGGCTCTTTGCACTGGTGTAAATGCCCTCCCGCAAGGGGTTGCAAAAGAGCACAGCATCTTCTGCATGGAAAATAATACTGCTGGTTGTTCCTGCAGAAGATGCCATTTTCTGAGCAAAAAAGGCCCCCTGTGCCAAGTCTGCTAAGTAGGCGCTTCCTTCCCTCATTTGTTCTGCTCAAGGATTGAGACGCTGGATTCGAACCCTACCCCCAAGGAACGGCAATGGACTCGTGGCGTTCCGCACTCACCTGCCCAGTGAAGGGGTGTTCGATTCTCCCCGTCCACACAGTCTTCGTTAGCTCCGTGCTGCCAAGAAACCAATTAAAATGCATTTGTGCACCTATTCTGGCCGGCCACGTCCAGAAGTCCCAGCAGCATTTTAAAAAGAAGAAAAAGGCAGCTAGGCAGAGGGCAAAGGAGGAAAGGGTTTCCGTGGCTGAGCAGACCACGTTTCTTTCTTCAGAGGAGGTTTGCCGTTGCCTTCCACCCGAGGCTGAGAGAGTGTGACTTGGCCCAGGTCACTCAGGGGCTCCCCTGGCATCGTTCGAACCCAGAATCCTAGCCCAGGACTTAGACTCCTACATTATGCTGCCTCTCAAAATTCAGACTGGTTTTGCTATGGCCTTTCTCCGAGGCCGAGAGAGTGTGACCTTCCCAAGGTCAGCCAGGAGCCGTCCTCGCTCTCTGTGATGGAGACCCCGGTCAAATCCAATCCACCCCATTTTTCAAGCCCTTCCTTCCCACCACGCTGAGCAAGAGCTCTTTCCCTGCTTCCGAAGGACCTCCCGACCGGCCAGTTTCTTGCTTTTGTTCACGCAGGGCTTGTGGAGGCACCGCTCCCACCGAGAGGGCCCCCAGGCCTCTTTGCCTCCAAGGTCCAGGAGCGAATGCAGAAGAGACACAAAGCAGTCGAGCAGGAATGGCACGCCCTGTCCCCACCTCTGTGCCGGTCCTCCCACTCAGGGTTTCATCCCGCCACACCCAGCTCTCATTATTATTATTATTATCATCATCATTCCTGCTTGTGTTGAAATTGCCTCCTTGTAATAGAAGGAATTCAGCAGCATCCCCAGAAATGAGAAAACTGCACGCAAGCAGGGTGCCGTAGGCCTGAGCAAGAACCCAAAAGCGTGCGTGTGTTTGTGCACATGCCTTCGGAGCCACCTCTTGACCCCATGACTTTCCCAGGGTTTTCTTAGGCAAGGAGAGCTGGCTTTGCCAGTTCCTTCCTCTGAAACAGAGCCTAAAGCACCTAATGTTTCTTGGTGGTCTCCCCTCCAAGGACTAACCTGGGCTGACCCTGCTTAGCTTCCAAGATCAGATTCCAGGATTTGGTGCCTTTGGGCTATTTAGGTCACACATACATGTCCTGCATTTGAACTCAGTGTGCATTCATTACTACCACCACTCCCTCCATGAAGGAACTTTTCCAAGCTCTTGCTGGGGATGGAAAGAGGAAAGTTATGAGGACAGGAAGCCGAGAGAGTGTAGGAACACACGGGGTGGGGGAAATCTAGGACCACCTGTCCTGGTGGGAGCGGACACCTGAATTGAATCATGGCTTTATCCCCTGGATTGGAGACAGAAGGATCAGGAGTTGCACAGGAGGCAACTTGAGACCCGGCAAGCTGGTCGAGCCCTCTGCATGTCCTCAGAGGCCCCCTTCTTTCCCCCTACAAGCTCCGGAAATCCAAAGCCGAACCACTGCCGCCGAAAACCAGCCAAAGGACTGAAGTGCCCTGGTTAAGACTCCTTTAATCCCCCAGAGAGAAAGGAACGGGTTTTCTTTACCTGCAGGAGGACTTTGACACACTGAGGCTGGCAAGCGATGGTGGCGAGATGCAGGGCTGTGCTGCCTAGTAGGACAGAAAATAAAAACTCCTGTGAACAAAACTTGCCAGGAAAGCCCCATGATAGGTTTGCCTTGTCCGAAATGACTTAAAGACACACGACAACTATTGCTATTTCCACCGCACAACTACAGTGCTTGATGCCCCTTTGCTTGCCCTCGGTTCCATCTTGCAAAATCTTGGAATTTGCAGTTTTTATGAGATGCTTAGAATTCTCAGCCAGATTGCTCCAGGGTTTCACCAAACTACAAATCCCTTCCAACGCCACGATTCTCTCTCTCGGACCTACCGTCATCGTTTTTGTTGTTAACTTCGGCCCCGTGGGTGAGGAGGACGGTGAGGCATTCGGTGAGCCCTTTGGAAGCTGCCAGATGGAACCTGCACGGAAGGAAAAAGAAACAGAATCATGAACCAGTGAGGATAAATCTTCCTTTTTCCCCTTCTCCTCCTCCTCCTTTGCCCTGCTGCCCCATCTGCTCCTGGGGAAAGCTCAATCCACTCTGGGTTTTAGTCTGAACTTTAAAAATCTACTCAAGGCGTTGAAACTATTTTGGAAATCAACTGCCCGTGGCAGCTGGGAACGATGGGGACTGTAGTCTTGATCTGGAAGGAGACCAGAGGATTTGGAGAGGGCTCTAAGAATGCCCTGAGATGGTTCCCGTCTCTTTGTTTTTTTAAAAAAACTCCCATCTGGGTTCTAGTCCGAACTCTCAGATTGCTCTCCATGGAAAAATTCATCAGTGAATATTTTTAAAAGACTGGGAACCCCTGATTGGCTTTTTGCAAAAGAGAGAAAATAAGGGGGCAACACTGGATTTTGGGAATAAGTAAGATTGGTTTATCAGAAGTGAACCAAATAATTTTTAAAGTGGGAGGTAAGATTCTAAATACTTATTTCTATAACCACTAGGAAGAAAGTTGGAAGTCATTTTTCACATGCTTTAACTATCTTCTTTTTCTTTCTTCCTCTCTTTTTTTCTTCACAAGAGTAATACTTTTTAATGTATTCAGAAAACTGTTTAATAAATATAATTTTATTCAACTGCTGACTCTTCATGTCCAAAGAGGTTCAGGGCAACTTTCAAGTTCAGACTGAAACCCAGAATGGATTCTCCATCCCACCGATGAGGGAGCCACCCCCAAGCACCGTTGCAAGGGCCCCCGGTCGCAGACAGCGTCGGGATTACGGGAGAGGAAAAAACTTACGTACGCCGACTGCCCGAGGGCGTTGAGTTTGGTGGGCTTCGCCATCTTCTTCGACATCAGGGCAGAAACACGGCCCACGTCCCCTTCTCAACGGCGTCCAAGAGCTTCTGGTCCTGTTTGTTCCAGCTCTCGAGCTGGAGGGCAGGAGAGAGAAAGGGGGAGACGTTTAGCAGTGACCCCAAAACGGTTCCCCAATGGCAGGAGAGTTTCAACGGTGCCCTTGGATTTGGGTAAGTAAAAGTCATTGCGTAAAGACTGGAAATTCCTTAGAGAGCACTGGGCTACCCCTCAGGGTCCCGGGTTCAAATCCCTGTTGGTCTTGGAAGCCAAGCAGGGTCAGCCCTGGTTAGTACTTGGATGGGAGACCCCCAATGCCTCTTAGGTGCAAACGAGCAAAACCACTCCTGAGGATTTCTTGTGTAAGAAAATCCTATGAAATGACGGGGTCACCGTATGTCAGACAGGTGGCTTGAAGGCACAGAAACATAGCAGGGGCTCAAACATGCTGATTTTGGAAATCAAGCAGGGTCAGCCCTGGTTAGTACTTGGATGGGAGACCTCCAATACCTCTTAGGTGCTGGAGAAATGAGCAAAACCACCCCTGAGGATTTCTTGTGTAAGAAAATCCTATGAAATGATGGGGGTCACCGTACGTCAGACAGGTGGCTTGACGGCACAGGAACATAGCAGGGGCTCAAACATGCTGATTTTGGAAACCAAGCCGGGTCAGCCCCGGTTAGTCCGTGGATGGGAGACTTCCAATGAATCCCAGGGGGTGTGGGTTCTGGCCATTTTCGCACTAGACTGTTACAGCGCTATGATTCCACTTTCAGCATCCTATGGAATCCCTGTGCTTGCAGTTTAGGGAGGGGCCTTTGAGGATGGCCTTTGAGCCCCCTCCCTAAACTGCAAACCCCAGATTCCATAGGATGTTGAAAGTGGAATCATAGCACTATAAGAGTCTAGTGCGGAAACGGCCTCAGTTTCAAAGGAAGGAACTGGCCAAACCACCTCTGGGTATTCCTTGCCTACGAAAAACCTAGGAAAAATTCATGGGGTCGCCGTAGGTCAGGCGACCTGACACCGCACACATACAAATGCACACCCCACCGGAGAGTTGTTAATACTTGGTTGTGACGCCAACACACACTTCAAAACTCCTCCGAGATCCTTCCATTGCAGCCACTGAGTCACCACCCTTTTAAGCCAGGGGCAAGAAGCAGAAAACCTCAACGTTGCAAAAACTCTTTATCTCCTTCCCACTCGCTCCGTTCCAGACCACACAGGGATAAAGGTGGCTTGAAGCCATCGTCTCCCTTTTCCCACTCGTCCGTATTGTACAGATCGCTCTCCGCCTTGGAGAAAGTCGACAGCTCTCCCACAAAACACTCTGCTTTCCCCTGCTTTGTGCATTAAAGAGCAGCAGGCTAAGCTGCCTCCGGGGAGGAAAAAGAAAGCAGATGCCAGGAAAGAGGAAAGGGGCTTCATGAAAATTGCATGCTGCTATGCAACCTCGACACAAAGCACAAAGTCAGAAACAACCTGGAGGCGCAGGACAACAACAGTGGTATGCGTCATGCGCCTGCTATGTCCCCCTGCACTGGGAAGCTGAAGCATCCAGCTAAAATCAAGTGTGGTCCAGCTTTACCAAAACTAATGCAATATGCAAAATTGTCCCGAGTTCAAGCCTGATTGCTTTCCATGGGATTCAGTGGGTAACACGTGGGTCAGTTCTAGGACTATCCGCTCTAAAGAAAGAACTGAAGTTTCAAGTCGGCACGAGAAAGCACACATTATTTTGAATTGTGTCAAAAACACAACTCAGTTCTTGGGATGTCTACTCAAAAGTGAGACCTGGCGTAACAGGTTTCGTGCACCAGGTTCTCTGCAGAGCCATTTAAATGGCTCTTATCTCCAATCGGTGATCAGCGATTGGAGATAAGAAGAACTTTCCCTGCTCAGCAATATTCTGTCCTTGAGTTACGAGAAACCTTTCCCGCCCAACTCAGCTGCTGGGTAGGTTGTATAAGTCATGGTCAGAGATGAGGAAAGTTACTTTTTGGACTACAAATCCCAGAACCTGTCATGCTAAATGGGCACTGCATGATGGCGAGGAGGAAGAGGATTTTGCTGTTCAAAAGAGTTTGGAAATATAGAATCCAGCTTGGTGTCGTCTAGCTTCTCAGGGAGGTGGTCCCCACTTCTGTATCCCTCAGTATCTTCAGTTACAAGATCCTGGCTTATTGGACTGGGGAGAAAAACTTTTCCAGAGTGAAGCCAACAGAGTGACCATGAAGCACAGTGGCTAGACTCTTTGGGACTTGGAAGATCCAAGTTCAAGTCTTACACTAAGCCATGAAATTCCCTTGGGTGGTCTTGCACCAGTTGCTATCTCAGTCAGCCTGTCCTACATCACAGGGCTGTTGTGAGGAGAAAGTAGGGCAAAGGAAAAGACCTGTGAACAGACCTTGACCACACTGCAGGAAAAGCAGGGTGCGAATGCAGTCAATCAACCAATCAATTCCCAGTGCCATAAAGCTCCTTAAGACTGAAGGCAAGGAATGCCGCCCTCTCTCCAAACTGGCTTCCCACCGTCCTGCCTTCTCTCCAAGCCTAGCCTTCCCTTGTAGAAAGCGTTTGAAGGATTTGCAAAAGCAAATCTGTTTCGGCACATTAGAAGCATGCAGAGACGGCGGTGGAAGAAAATCCGGTTGGAAAGGCTGTTCTTGGAGAAGCAACACACCCCGAGAGGTGCCAGGGTTGGAGATTTCACAAGGTCCACACACACACACACACACACACACACAACTCTTGCTTAATTTCTCTGGGAAAAGACACTCCTTGCACAAGACACGCTGCCTTTCGACCTGGGCTGACTTTGCTCCCAGACGCAGGGATTCCCGTGTCACTCGGGGTCTGTTTACTAATCATCAGCCATCGAAATATAATCAATAAGAGAACAGCCACTATCACGTGGCCATTTTGCAACCCCGCAAGGTTCAGAGCTTGGCAAAGCAATTGTCTTTTTTCCTGGACAAATATAGCCTAAACCACTGGAAAGGTCGACCTCTTCCTTCCCAAAGTTTCGAGATCCAGAAAAGCTGCTGAGTCGGTTCAGGAACAAAAAGGAAAAGTCAGGCTTGGGCCAAATCGAGCACTGACCGCCCCGGGACAGCCCTCTGTCCTACCTTGCAGGGCTGGGAACACCCCGGGGAAGTGACCTCACCGAGCGACAGATAAACCTCCTGGACTGGGCTTGTTTGGGCTGCAAGGAAGCTGCTCGGTGAGGGAATCAATTTTTGCAAAGCGTGTGTCCGGAGGGGGAGTGCAAGCCAGGGTCGGGGCGGAACAAGACTGAGCACAGTCTGATGGAGAGAAAGGAATTTACGTCAAAATGCCTTCCAGCTCAGAGCTTGGGTGGGAAAAAAATATTTTTTGGAGGGGGAACTACAACTCCAAGCATTCTGGGCGGGGATTATGGAAGCTTGAGTCCCCAAAAATATCTTTTCCCGTGCTCTGGTCCTTTCTGTTAATGCTCCATCTGAGCTACGGCTTGTCCAAAAGACGTTCAGGCTGCATGAAGACTCAACCTAAATAAAGGATTTTAGTGCTTTAATGGGGCTCTCCAAGGTGCCAAATCCAGTCCTTAAAACAGGTTCAGCTCCTTTAAAGTTCAGACTAAAACTCAAAGCAGGTTCTTTGACACAGACGTCACCAGTTGGTACTGTTGATTGCTACATCGCTCACGTGGTCCAAACGGCAATATTATCAAAAGATCCTGCTTCTAAGTCTCTCCAGGGATGGTACTACTTGGTGGTGGAGGAATAATTATACCCTAATATCTGCACATGCTCAGGAGCACCAATATAATTCCTAGGAATAAGCACTGGGCAGGAAAAAAGGTCAAAATCTGGTGATGTGCCTCAGAGTACCTGGGTCCGTGCTAATCTGTTCACAGCAGAGTTTCAGGGCCCTTTAATAGGATGACACAAACCACATTCCTCCTGTCAATGCAACTGGAATTGGTTCTGAGAGAAGCTGAGATCCACACCTTTTTCCAAAAAATGCTGTAAATTAGCATTGTTTTAGCTGAGCACCAATAATTGCTTCACCTAACCAAGAGGGTGGAATAGAAAAATGACGACTAGTACCGTAAGTGTCCATTCCCATCACTGGAAATCCCCTTTATCCCTCTTTCTGCATGCTTCTGAAACCTCAACAGGCACTGCCCTCCCTAGCTTGGCCTCCTTAAGGACTAGCAGCATGACATTTTTTAAAAAAAAAAAGCAAGCAAGCAAACCACAGTTTCCACAAGAAGCTAGGGACCAACTCTGCTTTCGCTGGCCTTTCCAAGGAATACATCACAGCTCAGTTTTTTCCTAACCGATACCCATCAGAGATGACACAAGGGCAGCCCTCGGTACTCACTGCCACTTGATTGCTGGAGCAAGAAAACATTTTCTTCATGGCTGCCATTGCGGCGTCCTTCCCGCCCCGGCTGTGTCAAAAATCCTCCCAGATGCGGCACCACGGGGCGAGGCTCACATTCCCACGGGCGCAGCAGAGCCCAAGGTTGCCTTCCAGATATCCCTTTTCCTCAATGCAAAAAGCAGGTTGTTTGCTTCGCTCGGGCGCAGACGGCAACCTGGCGGACGCATCCCTGGGACTGCGGGCTCCGGAGGAAAGCTCTGGGCTTTCTGGGTTGAAGCGCGTGCCGTCCAGCGAACGTTCGGAGACAAAGTCTCCACCCCGGAGCCTCCAACACACCTGTTTCTCAGTCCTCGGCTCAGTCTGAACATGCCCAGGAGACGCTTCGCACTCATCCCAATGGCCTGCAGACTTTCCAAAGGAGGGGAGGGGTTCCTCTCCCCACCCGCTCCCTAGAAATTAAAAGATTATTTCGTTTTTCACACGTTACGTCATGCAAAAAATAAGAGAGACGGAGCCGGCTGCAACGGGGCCTCTCGGCTTCACAACCCCGAGGGGCCCGGTGTTTGCAAAACGTTGTTGCCCAATTTTCGGGGGGGGAGCGGGAAAAGGTTTTGTCTGATGGTTTCGCCGAGGGCCTGGTTTCACCCTTTGCAAGCCAAAGCATGGAAAAGTTCCCCTTTGTTTTTGTTTTGCCCAGGTTGCAAAATGGATGTGATTTTAAAAGAAAGGCCGATTAAAAGTTTGGGTTTGTTTTTGGTTTTTTGAAAGGCTGGAAACTGTTTATGGCTTTTTTGAGCAATGCAAAACCTAATGATATAATAATCTGGGGTTATGATTATTAGTAATTCTATTAAGTACCATATATGTATGTATGTATGTGTATGTGTATACATACACACACATTTTTATATATATATATACACACACACATAAAATACACACCCACCCGCCCTGGCTATCTGCAATATAGGTCCATCACCTTGCAAAGTTCCTTTAAAGTTCAGACTAAAACTCGGAGTGGATTTGCCACCCCACTGACCTGGACGCCACCAGCTGCAACTGTTTTAAAGACAGAAAGGAGAAAATGGTTCTGCGATTGCATCTCACCATCTTCACCTCGCGTTGGACCCCCAAGCATGGAAACGCTGCACCTGCTGGGTTTCTGGCTGTCGGGAAGGGACGGAATTCGCTTCTCAGCTTTTTGGATAAGATCAAGGGGGGAAGTGGGGAAACCGAGGGGTGCAAAGCAGCAGTGCTGCCAGATGACCAGCAGAGGCCAGTGCAGGTGTAGCAGAACCAAAGCACTGGTTTAAAACCAGTATATTGGACTCTATAGGTTTCATTAATAAAATAACGGCCGTCAGGTCGCTAAGCCTCCTTGTCTTGGAAAACACTAACCTGCTAAATGCATATTCTTTGCTAAAGGGCTTACTATGCATCCAGGCTTAAATACTGCTAATTGCTGCTAAATTGTGTCCAAAAGGCAGACCAGGCTGGAAAGTGAAAGTGAAAGTGAAGCCTGGGAAAACAGAAACATATTAGGATGCCTTATGCAGACATTTTGGTATAATTATGCATTACCCTTTTGATTTTTAAATTGACATTTCTCTTTGCACCTGTCTTTAGGTTGCCCCCAAGGAAGCCCATGGAAATATGTACGCAGACCAAAACCTGTTGGGCTTGTTCTAAAATAAAAACCACCCACTGAGCACTTGGAGACACATCTCCCCCTTTTTTTGTCCCTCAGATTAAACCGAAAGCCACCCTGAGTTCCAAATTTGTGAGAAAAGTCGTCTACAAATGAAATAGAACCATAACAACCTTTAAGGAAGAAAAAAAAATTGGCAAAATGCACAACTGTCAGCATGAGTTTTATAAGCAAGGATCGATGAGTTTAAAAGAAATGAGGATTTTTCAATCAATTGCTGCGTTCTTTAAATAAATCAAGGGAAAAGATGTAAAAATTAAATTAATTAATCAAAGAGATGCCCCAGGAGATCTAGTCCCATGGAGGCTGCTGCAGAATGGTGCCGCTGGCCTGGAGAGGTCTCCTTCCAATCATGCCCAGTTTTAATTCTCCAGGGAAATAAAATTAAATTATCAATTTAAATTAAATTAAAATTTCCTAGCTGAGAAACGCAACCGAGTCATCTTCTCCGGCATCAGCAAAGTTTCAGGGTTCAGCAAGGCCGGTGCACAGAATACAGAGTGTCCGAATTTGTAGGAGGAAGAAAACCAGAAGAGAAGGAAAACGAGAGATCCATCTTCCAGCCCAGAGAAGTTGAGACAAATTCGAATTCGAGCCTCCCCAGAATCCAACCGCGCTTCACTTCCCTCCCTTCTCCGACCACTCCTGGTAGCCTCCGGCGTAATTACGGGCGCTGGAAGAGAACCCAAAACAGACGAGGTTAACGGGCAGGCAAACCGGAAAGGCCGGCCCCCACCCGCCCCAAAGCAAGCAGCGAAACCTCATAAATTTCAAGGGGAAAAATAGTTCAAAAGGGATGGGCCACCTTTTGCACCCGTGACCGCCCAGATAAGCCGCTAGATTAAAAGCAGCATCCGCATAAAACGGTTTAAAAGCGTCGACGGGAATAAAAGTACAGGACACGCAAAAGGTTAAAAGAGCCCTTTGCAACCTAATTTACTTGCCAAAATTCCATTTCGATAAAAACGCCTCTGCCCATCAGTGGATGGAGAGCAGATGGGGAGACAGACACACCTCCTGCGGCAGGGAGTTCCACAGGTTGGGATTAGCCACCAAGAAGACTGTGTCTTCACCAGGGGCCCTTTCACAATCGACAATTACAGTCCTATGGTTCCGCTTTAAAAGCCATGACTCTATCCTATGGAATCCTGGGATTTGCAGTTTACTAAGACGCATGGGCTCCTCAGCTAGAGAGCCCTAAACTACCAATCCCAGCCTCTCATGGGATGTTGCCATGGTAGTTAAAGTGAAACCACAGTGTTTTGGGTGGAAGGGAAGACTGGGCAATTTCATATCTGCCTCTGTGGGGCAGCTGCCCTTGGCTCTGCGGGGAAAGGAAAAGTGGGAGGTTGCACTCAGATCTGCGGGGAAAAGAAAAACGAGAAAACGCACTCGGCTCTGCAGGGAAAGGAAAGCCAGACAGAGACGTGGCCTATCCTTGCCGCAAATGGGAGCTCTAGTTTGCCAAATGGCACCTTGTGCCACGGAGGACTCTCTAGCCCAGCGGTGGAAGGGAGGCTTACTTGGCATAGCCGAGGGCCGTGGCAATTTCTGTCGCCCGGGCCCCCCGTTTGCCCATCTGGCAGTGGAAAACTACGTTCTCCTCCTGAGGTTGCGGCTTGTCCACGCCGTACTTCATTTTAAATGTCTCCGGGTCCATCTTCAAAGCCTCTTCTACTTCCCCGACTGCAAGAAAGGGAAGAAATTACGACAACTGGGTTACTCACTAAGCCGGGGCAATTATATTCCCCTGGATGTTTTGGAAACATACAGCTTGTGTGTGCCTGATGGGCTCTGTAGTCCCAAACCGTGCTGTTTGCCTGAAAGGCCGTAGCCAAGAAATTGCCAGCAACTGCAACCCAAAAGGGTAGAAGAAATGCACAAGGAAGGAAACGAAATGGAAAAACCCACAGAAATCCAAAAATGCACGCTTCTTTAGACCAATTTGGAAGAGCCCAGAGTTTGATCCAAACGCTCCTCCGCTCTCCAAGCCCGGCTGCCGCCATCTTGTCTTTGCGGCGAACGCTGGAGGCGGGTCAGGCGTGGTAGGAGGCCCCCATTGGCTGCCCCTCCCAATCCCGCGGTCACTCCGCCCCAGATCCAGCCTCACCTGGAATATGGACGGAGCTGGCGATGCGTCCCTTGGCCACCTCTTCCGGGGACCGGACGTCGAAAATCCAGGCGTTCCCTTGGGCCACCAGTTTTTTCAAGTCCTCGTAAGAAATTGTCTTGGCTTAAGAAGAAAACATAACCATTTAAAAAATCTTCCCCACAGCCCAGGTTCCTGGTTTCAGGGTCCGTTATTCTGGGACCTTTTATAACCTGGAATCATTCCAACCTCCAGTTAGCCAAGAATTCTTAGGAACACACGTAGGGTGACACGTGGCTCCACCACAGTCCATGCAAAAGGGATCTTGGGCCATTTCCACACTAGGGTGTTCTGGTGCTGTTATTCCACTTTCAACATTCCGGGATTTGTAGTTTACCGAGGAAGCCAAAGAGCTCTCTGGCTGGGAATTCTCAAGGTCCCTCCCTAAACTGCAAACCCCAGGATTCCGTAGGATGTTGAAAGTGGAATGACAGCACCGAAACAGCCTAGTGTGGAACTGGCCTAGGAGTTTTAGTAGACCGCAAGCGGAACTTGAGCCAGCAGCATGATGCAGCAGCTAAAAGAGCCAATGTGATTCTGGTCTGTATCAACAGGAGTATAGTATAGAAGGGAGGGGAAGGTACCACTCTCTTCTGTTTTGGTCAGACCCCACCTGGAATAATCCTGTGTCCAGTTCAGGAAGGACAGGGACAAGCTGGACCGTGTCCAGAGGTGGGCAACCAAAATGGTTGAAGGCCAGGAAACCACGAAGCCTGGTGAAGAGGGGCTTAGGGAGCTGGGGATGTTTTCGCCTAGAGAAGAGAAGGTCAAGCAATGAAACGGTCACCATGCTTAAATATTTGACAAGAAAACGGAACAAGCCTGTTTGGTTACCCCAGAGACCAGGGCACGGAGCAACAGCTCCAAATGACAGGAAAGGAGATCCCACTCAAACACCAGGAAGAACTTCCGGAAGGTAAGAAAAGTTGGATAGTGGAATAGGCGGCTGGCTGGATGAGTCCTCCTTTAAAAA
>CAOLHI010006926.1:0-21668 GCA_948474755.1 Ctenosaura bakeri
CCGGGACCAAGAGCACTGGGAGCTGGATATCATCATGCTCCAGTGAAGGGTCAGGAGCATCCTCCTCTTCCACAGTAGCCATTGAAGGCTGCATTGGAGGGGGTGTTGGTAAAGGAGCCGGCTGATGGCCTATAGGAGAAGGAGAGTGGCGCTTTTCCTTCTTCTTCTTCTCCTTAATGGAGGACTCGGCAAGGTGGGATGAAGTTCACTTACGCTGAGCCACAGTGGGAACCTTGCGAGGTTGAGTGGAAGCTGGTTGTGAGCCAGAAGAAGCTTCTCTAGAGGAGGAGGTAATAATTGGCATCCTGGAGAGCTTCAGAATCCTCAGTAATGAGGAGAGTGAGGCAAAGCTGTTGAGGACGATATCGGTATTGAAGCGGTCAGTACCGATGAGGTTGATACCGGTGGCAAAATCAACGTCGGTGAAGAGGGCATCGATGAAGGCCTCAAAATGGAGAGGCCCCGAGGAGATGGAGGAGGTGAAAAGCGCAGTGTAAGCCGCCTGCTCCTTTATCCAAAGGGCTTGCTCCCAACAGTAAGACTTCAACCACAAGGCTCTGTTTTTCAGGGTTTGAGAGGTGACATCTTTACAGATAGAACACAACTGAATGTTATGGGCCTCTCCAAGGCAGAACAGGCACTCAGAGTTGCCATCTGACAAGGAGACCTTGCGACCGCAAGACACACATAACTTAAACAACAACGACATAGAAAGGGAGAAGAGTTCTTACAGTCTTTTTGTTGGAAAAAAGCACAAAGATAGGCGAAGGAAAGCAAACTGCTCAGCGAGGAAGCCTTCCGGGCTGCTAACAGGTTGGCGGACGAAAGAAACTGAGGTGGTGAGATCAGCTTTCGGCGGAACTGAGATGGGGGAGGGGTTTCCGCCAAGCTGCTCAGCTCTGGAACTTTCTGAAAAGCTACTGCTCATGCACGAAGATTCTCATTGTACAAAGGCACAGAGACCACGAAGAAGCTTTTTTTAAACTGAAAAAATGCACATGCTCAGTAATACTGAATTTGAGACAGAGAGAAGCGGTAAGAACAGGACTAGGTTTTTGTTTTTCTTGTTGTGTATTTTCAAGTTGATTCCGACTTATAGTGAACCTAAGGGGAAACCTATTAAGGGGTTTTATTGACAAGATGTATTCAGAAGGGGTGTGCCATTGCCTTCCTTTGAGGCTGCGAGAGTGTGACTTGCCAAAGGTTACCCAGTGGGTTTGCATGGCCGAGTGGGGATTCAGATCCTTATTTAATTGAACATTCAAGCCACTACACCATGTTAATCAAGTGGCCAACCCACAGTTGTTCAATGCCAAGAGATGCCTTCATTCCAGGGGGTGGACTTTTGTTCCTGTCATGCTGCATCTTTAAAATGCATTGTCAGGTCAGGGACAGATCAGCTCCTTTTGTGACCCCTTTCAAGTTATGAGGGTTGCAAAGGGTTATTATGCTACTTCCTCTAGATAATCACATTTGACCATCTTCTTAGAACTCCACCAGGCCTTTGGCTACCCTTTGTGAGGCCAATCCAAGAATCTCTATAAACTGTCCAGTTGATGGTAGTGATGGGCGGTGTGTACTTGATCAGTATGACCTTATGACCCACATTCACTGAGCCGCCTCGCCAAGCATACACTTCATGCATTCCCTGTCCTTCTGCTCAGAGCTAATTAGGGATAGTGGAGATGTGTGGGCTTTCTCTGCCTTTGGGCCTGTTGGGCACTTCACTGCCCCTATCCCTGTCCCCAAGGTGCAAAAAAGCCTCCTCTATTCTTACTGTTCAGAATCAGCCATGGACAATGGAAGTACATAGGCTTTTTTTTTTGGGCTCATCTGAAAACAGCTTGCTTTAGCTAGCACCATTTATATGCCTCCCCCCCCCGTCTCATCATCTGTAGCCAGTATAACTCTTGACTGGGATGATGGAACTGTACATCACAGAGAGTGTCAAGACAGGGAAAGCTGTGCCAGAACAGTGGAGTTCTAACCACTCCCCAATGGTGGCATAGACAATGCAACAAGTCTGCAATGCCCCTCCTCTAGTTTGGTACCAGAGAAGGGAGGCAGACATTTGTTGAGCTCTCTGCTTATACTGTGTAAGTACACAGATAAAACACAGGTGAATCTTTTGGTCCATATTTGGGGCTGGGGTGGACTTTGCATTTATCTTGCTCACAAGAGCTTTGGCGGTCTTCTTACTGCATTAAAAGGGATGACTAAAACTATGGGTGAAAGTGCTGCAACAGTCAGCCCCAAAGCTGTCCTGAAGCTGTTGAAGATGGGCAAAATGTATCCATTGTTCTGTGATTCTTGTTTTGCCTTTCATAGCATTGTGGAAATAAAAAGTCTCTTAATTGTTACACATGTCAGTCTTTCATGGGCTGTACTGGAATACACTTGGCAATTTATTGTAAGCTCTTGTGTTCCAAACTGACTCTCAGTAATCTATTCTGGAATTCCACATGGCCTTGATGTTCACTTGAATTGCAACTATGAAAAGAGAGTGCAGCAGAGAAACTGGAAATTCCATGTTCAAGATCAACCCAGAGTTTTATGGCAAAAACCAGTTGCATTCTGTAACCAGCATGTGTTATATATATGTTTTCCACAACTGTTTTTTTTAATCAGAAAATTTCTGAGCAGTGACTGTATCATTGTATCTCCAACATATTCATGTTAAGCTTTCTGGTGAAGCCGCCTCCTTGGGGCCAGATACATATTTCATTATTTTTCAATTTTGAAAGAACAACATTGGGAAAGCTTAAACACCATGTTTCATTTTGCTGTGAATTGTTTCTTTATGTCCAGTTTGGATGTGAACTGTCCGGCAGTTTAGCCAATAACAGTTTTTTGTTGGTTGGTTGGTTGGTTGGTTGGTTGCTTTTTGAATCAGCATTCAGTATCTGCTGTGAAAAATTGCTCCTATGGAACATGGGCTGGAGTTTGGGAAATTAGTGACAAGATCAAATGCCTTTTTCCTTGTTCTTCAGTTCTGCTTGTGGACTGATGGCTTGAATGTACTGCTGGGTCGAGACATGGTGAGTGAACGGACACAGAGTGACCTGGATATCTTGCTGTCTATGGAGCTCAAGTTGCGACTGCTGGATCTGGAGAACATCCCCATCCCAGATGCTCCACCTGTCATCCCAAAGCCCCCCAGCAACCTAAACTTCTGCTATGATTTTACACATGTAGAACAGTAAGGGCTGCCTTTGCCTAGCACATCCTGCCTTTAGTCTTGAACACAGTGTACACTGCTTCTTAAATTCACGGGCACAGTTTGGGTAGTTCTCCAAACCAAATCAGGAATGTGCCATGGGCTTCCTCTCTCCTTTTGCTTACCAAGGCTTTTCTCCATTTCCAAGTTTCCTCTAATCATTTTTGCCATGATATCAGAATCAAGCCAATGAGATAAACACTAACTTGGAAGGTCTGAGATTCATTTTGAATATAAACTACCTAATTCAGGTATCATAGCAAAAGAATTTGCAGCAAATCACACTTATCAAAAAGTGGGGAGAGGAAGAAGTGTGCTAACCCATGGCATATTTTCAATCCTTTAAGCCTCAGTAGAGGGATTGCTTCAAATCATAATTCTTAAATCAGAAAATCTGTTTCTTTTTTTAAATGGACTGCATATCTGCATGGAGGCTTAAATTTTTTCTTCTAGCTACACCATTCAAGATGTCTCAGAAATTTGAACAATTTCCTTGGAGGGTTTTTTTTTTCCAGCCACTTGGAAGCATAGCAAGAGATGGGGAGCAGAATTTAATTGCTGTCATCCATCCATGGCTCTCTACAAAGCTGTATCTGTGACAAGTACTAAAAAGTTACAGAGAGTGAGAGAGCCCTCACTTTCTACAGATCCTGGGTTGTGCTCTAGAGACCGTACTCCAGGATTTTCACTGTGATAGGCAATCGCACCGATGCTTCAATCCAGTAGGGAAAGCTAATGCTTTTACCAGTGGTCTGTACTTCACTGTTAGTTCTTCAAAGAGGCTGTTTCAATCATACAGCTCACCTATTTAATGCTAATTAAGTGAGCTTGGAAAACATAGGTAGATTTCTGTCTGCTGCCATTTGTGAGATTGGTAACAGTCAGAAGTGTTACAAGAGATGAAAAAAGGTAGAAAACCCTGTGTTGGCAGCATTTCTCACTGGCCTAAGCTTTGCTCTGGGGGACAGTGAAAACTTGGCCCCTCACTGTTGACTTTGACTGTTTTGTAACCTAATAGGAACACAAGAAGAGTCTTGCTATCTCAGACTGATGTTCCACTTACTCCTGTGTGTTTTTCCTCACATGAACCAGTTAGATGCCTCTGTTCACTTGTAAACAAGACATAATCCCAGTTGTTGTTAACCTTTGACCGTAGAGTCTACAAGATTTAAGGAACAGAATTGTCCCTGTGGTTTTCCCAGGAAAAAAATTAACAGGTTTTCCACTCTAGTTGTTTTGTCCCCGTCCACACAGCTTTCAACTCTTTCCTTGGTTTTATTTAGCCTGAAATGCTGTTGGTATTTGTTCTGCCTTTTGCTCTGTTTCACAAGGCAGAAGCTAGCACTTTACATAACTGGCTCCCTTGCTGTATGGGAACAGTGGGCCATATAGGTACATTTCTGATCTGTATAAGTAACAGGCGAGAGCTAGGGAGCAAAACACTTCGTACAAAAATTGTAGCACCACCTTTCAGGGATCTTTCTTTCCATGATCACTACAAGCAGTGTCTGGGGAAGAAGTTTCTGATGGTTCCTCTTCCAAGAATGCTTCTCTTAGGAGGCTTCTAGAAGCCTTTGTCTTGGGGGGAAATCTCTGAAAATGAATCCAAAGTTTTCTATAAACTTTTTTCTAGGGTACATTACTTGGCATTTAGTAGCTAGGGCTATGTTTATTCTTCGGTTTTGAACTACTTTCTAAATTGACTGTCCAAATAATTTCTCTTGCTGTCCTATTTACTGTCCATTACACTTTTTGTTCTGCTTTTGCTAGCCATAGAGGAACAGCAGGGAATTGTATAGGCCTTCTCTGGCCACTAGCTGCTTTGTTGTATTCCCCAGCCTGCTGAGATTTCACCAGGCATTACCCACATTCTTTCAATCATACTATCACCCTCAGAAGAGCTAGAAATGTGGCAGGTTTTTTTACATGAAAGTCAAGAAACTCCACAAACTGAGACTGTTTACATATACTCCCTCCCCATCCAGTGATTAAGCAATTAATGACTGGTGGAGTCACCTTCTTTGGAGGTTTTTAAACAGAGGCAGGATGGCCATTTGCTGGGGGTGCTTTGAGTGTGTGTTCCTGAATGGCATGGGATTGGACTCAGTGGCTGTTGTGTTCTCTTCCAGCTCTCTGATTCTGTCATTCTATGACATGCACACAGTGCCTTCCTGTAGTACTGCTGTGTAGTAACTCATGGAATGAGTGGTGGCAGCTGTAATGTTCAGTATCTTAGGAAGAACATGGGGGGGATGTGTATTAGATGAGCAGAAGACCAGACTAGATGGTTTACTGAGTCCCCTGCAAATCTGTGATTTCACAAGGTAACGACGACTTGGGCCACCACCAAAATGTGATTACTTCAACCAGCTTCTTGCAAGATGGACTTCCAGAAGCATTTCTGCATTCATTTGGGGGTTATAATGGATTCAGGTGATTGGGAGTCATTTTCTTTGTTTCTCATTAGCCATGATTGTTTCTCTTGTTTTTCATGTGAATTCTATGGGGATTTTTTTTTGTACTCATGACAGTATTTGTCTCTTTAGAAGCAGAGTCCATTGCACTGGAAAGACCATTAATTATTCTTGTACCACTGTAAATGCTCACTGACTTAAAAGGAAACTTTCACTCCCTCAGTTTTTTTCTGTAAAGGGACTTCCCTCCTGCTCAGGTGCTTCTACTGTAACTTGTTCACTGTGGTACTGCCTTTGGCAAGAAGGCCTTAATAATTAAAAATGAAATTAAATGGGAAGATCTTGATTTTGGTGTTGCTTTGAATGGTGAATTCTTTGGGATGGCCGCATTCATACTTCAGGAAGGAGATTTGTTTGCTCTGGTAACTTAAAAATGCTGTTCCAGCAGATATGTGATGTTTAGTAAGTCACAGGTAGGCTCAAGAAAGCCCACTAAGAGTTTCCCCAGAGATCAACACCATATGGGCCTCCAGATGCTGTTGGTTTGCAGTCCTTATCAGCCCAAGTCAGAATAACTAAAGGTGAGAGCTGCTGCTGTCCATCAACACCTGGAGGGCTGCAATTTGCCCCCCCTCCTTTGACTTTTAGAAATATTTTTTCAAGCCATAGCAGCTGCAAAGAAAGAGGTTTTTAAGCAGAGGCTGGATGGCCATCTGTTGAGAATGCTTTTATGGATGTTCCTGCATAGCAGGGGGTTGGACTTGATGGCCCCTGTGGTCTCTTCCAACTCTGTGATTCTATTATTCTATTAAATACATTGAATTTTAACAGCAGCATTCCAGGAGAGATTACTGAAATGTCAGAGCTATTAGGGGTGAAAATGAACTGAGGATGTTAAATTTTTAAATTGGGAAATTAGTTCATTATCATCAGCACTAACATTTGAAACAATTGGTAAATTTACATTAGTGAACTCAGTATTTAAGACATTGCATTGGAGAACACTGCATGAGGATGCCACGCAGGTTGTGAGTCTTGAGCTTAGATGCACATTTTGTCACCAATTCCTTACAAAGTAGTCTTATTTAAACCTAATTTCCCCCCCTACATGGACTGCAGTCCACAATATGACTGTTGCCTACGAATGGTGGGAATCCAGCATATCTGCGAAATGTCAAGTAATGAAAGCTGTCCTAAGGCATGGAGTCTCATCATAAAACCTTTTCAATTAAATTTGCCACTCATCTCCATCTGTCTGGTCTTCCACCTATGTGGACATTTTGTTCATTTTTCAAACGCCTTGCTCATTGAAGGCTTAATGATGCATTCCAGTTAAAGAGCACTAAGCCACTGCAGCAATATGTAGACAGATAAAAAGATCAACTGGCGAATCAATGGAGAGGGGAATTCTTAACAGTTTTTGAGAGCCACTGAGCATAGGCAGAGCTTTTTTCTACTGAATCACTGTCTGCTTGTCCACTCCCAGTCAATAAGTGTGCTCTGCAAAGATCAGTGCTAGACTAGCACACATTTTACATGGAGGAGCCTGGGATCTCAAATCTGGTTTTCAGTTTTAATGATCAGAAGGGTCATTAATCTTAAAATCCAGTCCTTTTAGAACATATATTAGAGACCTCTTTTAGTGCAGTGGCAGTGTGTGTTAGTGAAAATACAGCAGTGCATAAGCAAAGTAATAGAAAGAGTAAAGAGTGAAGAATAACAGAGTGGTAGCCTTTTCATTTGTATGCAGGAAGGAGTTAACCTTGCTGTTTTGATTATAGAAACATCTCTTCTCTTCATTGCTCCCTGAACATGCCAAGGATCACTTTGGCATCAGTGGAGCCAGCAGCCCTCCAAACATGCTACTGCTGCCAGAGGTGCCTAGAGAACAGGTAGCAGGGTAGTGAGGAGTGGCATTGAAAGATGAGGCACCAATGTATGTGGACTGACAGTTAAATGTGGCTATTCCTTATGTCTACAGAAAAGTCTCAAATGATGAAAGCAAACCTCAGCATAAGTCCTAGTTTCCAGCTTTGTACATTTTACACTAATACTAGCTATCTTTAATAGCAGCCACAGTCCTGCCTTACTCTTGATGATTTCTGCCACTACTATACTATACCTTGCTCCAGATAACATCCTTCAGGCCCAGGATAAAATTCCCCATTGATTTTGCCACACTGGGGTGATGATAGTCTTGCTCAGTGGCCCACTCTAGCAAGGCAGGCTTGTGAGAGGCTCATAGTCTTTGAGGAAAGGACTGGTTGATTTATAGACCCCATCAACTGGTCAAGGGACAACAAAGGCAGGACCTGTTTCCCAAGGATGCTTTGTCTTTCTCAGCAGGAGCTGGCAGGAGAAGCAAGAAGAGCCAGGTTGATTATCTGTAACTCTGGGTCTATGCTCTCTGCCTCAGAGTGTAATAAAAAGGTCTGCTCCACCCACAAAACGTGACTGGATGCTAGTCTGACTCTGTGGTGGGAGGTGTGACTGGAAATGTTCAACATCTGTCATGCTAATCTTGGTGCACATGGAGACATCCAAGCTTTTTAGTTGCTGGCACTCTTGACCAACAGTCTTCAGAGTCCTGCAAGAGAAAATCCAGTCATTTGTTGTTCATTGTTCCTTTGTCCCTAACATTACACTGCCAAGAAAAACCTGGCCTTGCAGCAGTCTCCAATAGTCTGATTGCTACTCACTTCACTTCCTCCACCTGCTAACAGCACCTATACTGACAACCTTTAGACTCTGCAGTGCCTTACCGGGGTGTTAACTGATTACAGCCAGAAACAATGAGATGCTGAAGTCTGTGCAGAGAGCCAGCTGCTTCCACAAAGCCCTTATCAGTCAGGTTCACACAATGACTCAGTGACAGATGTTCCAAGCTCCGGCAGTTGCGAGCAATAGCTAGAAGACTATTGTCTGTGATGTTGGGCACAAGGCTGAGGGACAGGTGGCGGAGCTCAGGGAAGCTGATCACCTGGAAAGGAAAGACAGAACAATGCTGCCAGGGAAAACAAGCTGATGGTTGACCCCCAGGCACTGTGAAGAAGGATACTGTTTAGCATCTTGCCGACTCATAAAGACTTCTGCATTGAACTGACCATGTCTCTGATCATTCAGAACTAAACCACATGCTCAGAGTTATAACATGTAAATTAATACAAGGATGGTGGTAGTGCAATGCAATTGTAACATAGGAAAATATCTTTTGAGGCATAGTTGGGACAAAAGAGCATGCTTTGGAGCAGAATGACAGCAAAGTATTAGCTTTCTGGACAATACAAGTCCAGACTGCTGGAGGGAGAGTGCATGTGTGTGAATGTAGATAATGGGAACCCCCATTATCACAGTATCCACAAGTGAAAATAAATTTTCTCCCCTATGGAGAAAATAAACACAGCAAGAAAAAGGCTGGTTAGAGTAAAAGATCAGATTCATTTGCTGTAGTAAGCAAGCTTTTAACAAACAGGGAATTTGGGCCTTACTGGTGCTCTTCTAGTGTGCCATTATTCTGAAAATGTAGTTGAGACATCAGATTACAGTTTTTTTAAAAAAATCTCATTTTGATCATGTCCTCTCTCATTACTGAGGTTTCAGAACATTTGAACTGGGCCGTGAGTATGAAGTTTCAAGCTTTTCCACCCCTCAACCCAGTAGCATATCCCGTCTTGATTCATCTTTTTTGCATCTTTTGCACAAAGTAACCAGCTAGTAACTCTTTTCAGCCTCTACTATTTCCTCTTAATGCCTATATCCAACTTTCCTCTTTCTGTGCCCCAAACTGTTTTCCCTGTCTTTATGACCTGCTTTCTTAAGAAAGGCTAAACTCTGTTAAGCTAACCGTCTTCACTGTTTTACTTTCCAGTGTCTTGCAGCCATCCCCTTGACTCATTGCTAAACTAAGGCATCCCCCCTCCCTTGGACACTCGTCTTGCTTGTTAAATGGTAGTATTATATTACTTGTTCATCTTGTCCTTTCCATGTTTCGTGAATGCTTAGGATATTGTTGGTTCAGTATACTAACAGTTGCACCTCTTCCAGGCATGTGCAGCAGTGGCAAGGGAAGGCAGACTATGGCCAAAATTCTGTTAGAGATATGTGTGCATGTAAGCATGGCTTATGCATGCCCCCCCCTTTTTTTTGGATGGAGCACAAAGTGCTGTTCTATAACCCTTTGTGCAATGCCTCCCCACTGCGGATGTCAAGCTGCAGGAAGGGCCACTGCTGCTATTCTTTACTGATCAAGTGGGGAAGAAAAGGGGAAGCAGTTCAGAAAATGGAGTTATGAGGCAAATGAATGAGGCAAAGGAAGGTGCACTCCACCTGTACACGCACACTCCAGTTTCTTTCCCCCTCTGAGCTGAGCTAAGCTAGTTGTCCATACCCTTACTTGCTTCCCCGCTCCCTTTCATCCCCACTGGCAAAAAACAGCAGCCCCTCTTGGGACTTGAAAGGTGTGGGGATGGAGATTTGGATGGTGTTCAAAGATCTAGAGCTGGGGTGGGCAAAAGGCAGCGGTTCATTTCCTCCCAAAATGTCCTCTAGGGGATGGGGGGCATTACCACTACATTTTGGCCCCATCTTGGACCAATTTAGGCCCAAGAGAGGCCTTTTTTGAAACAGGAACTTGTGCTCACTTCCAGTTGTGTAAAAAAAAAAAAAAGGCTTTTTCTGCCCCTAAAGCATGATGAAAGAGGCAACAAAAAGTTTTGAAGTTTTTCTGTTCTGTTTTGTGGGAGCAGCTGCAGTTGGCCCTCCCCTAGCCTTCCACAGCTGCCCATCCCTGGTCTATAGGATAGTCCATTGAGGGGGGATGGGAAAGGAAGTACATAGGCCAAGTGTTATACTCTGCCTGCTCAGTATAGGATCTCAGCCAAAATATGCCAGTTCTGGGCAGCCTATTTTTTCCAAGCCTTACTTTCTTCATGGTCATTGTGCCCACAGCCTTTTTCTTGCTGCCAATTCTGCCTATACCAGCAGAGTACCTCAACAGCATTCCAGCCTAAATTTGAGACTGTCACATTCAACTCAGTGGTACAGCACATGCATTACATGCAAAAGATTCCAGATTGAAACCCTGGCATCTCTCGATAAAACTGGGAAAGACCTCTGTCTGAACCCTGGAGGGCTGAGTATAGACCAGAAGTCAAAAATCTGAGGTGTTCCAGGGTTTCAACTTCAGTGTCTATCAGCCACAACCGGCATGACCATGGTGAAGGAGGAAAGGAACTTTAATGCTGATGGGTTCCTGATCGCTATCATGAAAACAGCACTATCTAATCTGATAGAGGTTAGATTTCTGTTTGCCTATTTAGCAAAGCACAAAAAATAATGGCCAAGATCCTGCATCATGAGCTACATAATGGGGCTACATTGCAGATATGATCTACTATTAGGTTAGAGAATTGTGACAATGTACAGCTGGGTACCACACAAGAAGTTCTGTTGAGCAGTGGGAGCTCCCACCATACCGTGAAAGATGGGGACATTTTTTCTGCCTGGGCACAGGGCCCTGTATCTCTCCATTGCCCACTGTTCTGGATTACCAGTATCCCATGACTCTGTTGGGGTCAGTTGCATCTCCTGCTTCTAATGTCATTGAGCAAGAGCAGCTTGTGTTGTGAAGTGTCAAAGTGTTTCACACAGCAACTGCTGCACAAGAGCCATGCTGCTTGTTCCCCTTGCACAATGAACCCAACAGTGCAGCTATGACAACACTCCCCTACTGGGAATATGACTGTTGTGTAATGCCACAAGTTCTCAGCTGCATTCTGTATAAAGTTTGTTTATGATGTTGTAAAATCCCAACAGGATGCCAGCTAACAAAACAGAGCTTTACCACTAAGATGGTCCTGCCAGAGATTGAAGAAGTTACTTTTTGAATGAGAGCTCAGACACTTTCTCACCTAGCATGGCCACTGTCACTGGGGCATTCTGCAAACTGTCCTCCAGAAAAGTAACATTCTTTGTGGTCTCTGTGACTCACACAAATGGGTCATCTGCACCTGCACACTGTGCAGTTTGGAACCTTCTAGAATTTGATGACAAGTGTTTTGGTGGGAACCCCGCCCCAGCCCCAGAAGCTATAAAGCCACCTTCCCACCGAAGCCCTCAGTTCCTTTTTGTTCGCTGCAGCAGCAGTGCCATTAGGAGCCTTCTCAGAGTGTCTTTCATGGTTCTTGCACTCACCTTGTTTTTTGTCTCATGGGTTATGGCTTATTTTTGTATTCTGGCTTTGTGATTTTCTTGGATCAGACTAGATAATGTACCTGCTTTTGGTTGACGGATGAATGGCTGAGATCTCCCTGTTTTATGGCCTCAGCAGCAATCTTTAAACACTGCTCTGCTTGCAGAGGCAAGATCCCTGATACGGACAGACACTGCAAATGCCTCCTCTGTTTGAGAGAAGGGAACAATGTTAGATCTTGCTCTCACCTTCAGCCCTTCAACCCACAAATGGGGTGTAAAAGAGCAGTCAGACTCAAGGCCCTGCTCTGGGAGAAGGTACTTAGTGCCTCTGACATGGCTGCTCAGAACAGGCTGCTGCATACTGCTTCAGTAACTATAGCTCATCTGAAGTATCCGCACCATCCGCTTCTTCTTCAGCTGCAAGATTGGCGTCACAGCTGTCAAGAGAAGGGAAGACTCAAGGAGACCATCCACCTTTGGCCCTGATGTCACTGCCTGCCACAGTATTGCCTCAACACCCCTCGACATCAAGGTAGCTTCAGGTGGAGCATGAAGACCAAAGGGAGATCATGTGGAGGCCTAGACATGAATGCCTCCAACACTTCTCCTTGCAATCAGCACTGCATATCATTGTCTTCCTCCTCACTGAGGTCCAGGTTGAGGAGTCAATGGTTCTGCTCTTGCTACCAACGCCCGAGGGCAACTACTGATCAACACCATGTCTCTCAACTTAGGATTAGAGAATGATCCTAGATGCATTCCAGGGTCTCCTCTTATGATACTACTGACTTCTCACCATCAGTGGAATACTACAAGGATAGGTATTGTGGATGATGTCATTATTATGGAGAGGGGGCATACTTACTATTCACCTGCATCTTCTAGGTGACAGTCCCATGCCTCCAAGCCTTCGAGATCTCTGCCTAGGAAGAGGTGTCACTGCGAGCTGGCTGCTACCTTGACCATGCCACAGACATCACAGTTAGCATCCAACCAGCTTGCTACCAAATCGGCTCAGGCAATTCTGACAGAGATAACTCACTGGTACCATCAACTACTAATACCTTTGTCCCAAAACTCTTCAGCCTCCAGAACAGAATCAGTGCTGGACCCTACTCAGGTCTCTCCTGGGCATTTGGTAGCAGACTATGACCTCATCTCTCCCACTGATGACGTCAGATCATTCGCTGACCAGATGTTATGTATGGCTCACTCCCTAAATCTGTAAGTGGAGCAGCATAGAAAAAATGTTCAGGATCTTTCAGCATCAGGCCCCAACTCCAGCTCCCCTTCCCCTGCTGCCTTTTTTTCTTCAAAAAATCTTGGGCCTCACCTTCATCCATTCCTTCTACTTCTAAGAAACTGGAGTGGAGTTGAAAGCAGAACGGCTGGCTTAGCATCCCAAGCCCAATTTGATTATCATAGATGCAGCACAATCTCATCTCTTACAGAAGCTATGCTCCAGCCCCATGGATAAAGAAGCGAAGAAGTTAGATTCTGTGGGTTGCAAATTCTACTCTAATGCAGCCTGCTGTTTTGAATCTCTAATTACAATGTCTTATGGGGGCTTACCAACAGTTTATATGGAACAAAGTGAAGCCCTTTTTTGATCAGCTTCCTGAGGACAGAAGGGTGGTGTCAGTCCTGTACAGAGAAGCCCATCGCTTAACATTCCCAACAGATAACAACTGCACATCACATAGTAGATTGTACTGGGAAGGTGCTGGCAGGAGCAATGCCATTATGCATGGCTCAGATCTTTGGGATTATCTCAACAAGCTAGATCCACCATAGAAGACTTTGATGAAGTTGGCCTGTTCAATTCAACCACTGATGAGAAACAAGAACACATGCATAAGATGAGGACTACGGCCCAGAAATTCAGATTGCACCTCAACAGTTGTCCAGATTTAGATACTGCGGGCTCTTCCTGCATACGTGACGTACATACAGCCCTTCCTTGACTAAATACCAGAGACCAACTCAAACTTCCTTGCAACAGTCCTCCATCATAGGCTACCAACATCACATTATAGGACCTCCCAGTATAAGAAAAGATAGCCTGAGGTCTTGAAACACTGCCTTTCACTGCTTCAGGAAAAATACCCCTGTTCTAGATACCATCACTCCTCGACACCATCAATGCTTTTACATCATCCACCCTCAATACCATTGACTCTACGATCCTATCTGCTCTGACGCTTGCCTTCAGTGACAGGGCCTCTCTCACCTCAGACACTTTAACACCCAAGGTTTTTTTGCCAGAGGATATGCCATAGATACGCCATTTTTGCCAGAGGATACGCCATAGAGTTTTGCAGACCCCCTCCTACAGGCTGGGTCCATGTTACTTGATCCTCCCCTGTACTGATGGAAGAAATCAATAGATCACTTCAGAAATGAGCCACAGAGCCCATTCCCCTCTCATCTCTGTATCAAAGCTTCCCCCCCCCAATACTTTGTGATCTCCAAAAGAAATGGGGGTCTGTGCCCCATTCTGGATTTACAGATGGTGAACTTGTATAGTCATCCCAAGCGATTCAGGATGGTAACCCTTGCTACCATCTTACCCCTGTTGCAGAGAAGAGAGTGGTTCACCATGCTGGACTTGAAAGACATGTAGTTCCACACTTCCATCAGACCATTGCACAGGAGGTTCCTCTGCTTCATAGTGGGAAGAAGAGCATACCATTTTCAAGTCCTGAGATTTGGTCTCAGTATAGCTCCACATGTATTCATCAAATGCATGGCAGTGGTAGCAGCAGTGTTATGCCAATGAGGTATCCTCTTCCCTTATATTGACAACTGGCTTCTAGTCGCTCGCATTCAAGATAATCTTTGAGACATCAATGACACTATAGCTCTGCTCAGCTCACTTGGACTCATGATCAACTATCAGAAGTCCCATCTTGTCCCTTCTCAACAGATCAAAGTCATAGGGGTGTTACTAGACTTTCAGCTTTCCTTCCATAGGGCAATTGGTTGAAACTCCGCTGAGCAGTCTTTTGATTTCCTCAGCTCAGATGAGTCAGAGCAAGAGTAGTACAAGTTCTTCTTGGCCTTATGGCCTCCACTACAGCAGTTGTTCCATTTGCCGAGCTTTGAATGAGACCTCTACAATCATAATTTCTAAAGAAATTCAACCCACTTCAAGATCACTGTTCGAAGTTTCTCTTGGTACTGTGAATTATCCTTCACTCCCTCCAGTGATGGCAGAGCACTCAAAATGTCCAAGCCAGTATACCCTTCATGCCTTGACTTCTATCAGTAACAGTAACCAAAGGTGCCTCTCTAGATGGATGAGGAGCACACTCCAAGGGAGTGATAATCAGAGCTTGCTGGCTGCAGTCAGAGAAACTCTTCCACATAAATGCTCTGGAACTTTTGGCCATCATAAAAATGTTTCAGGCATTTGAGGATCTTCTGTGTGGCAAAGTGGTCCAGGTGGTTACAGACAATACCACGGTCATGTATTACTTCAATAACAAGATTCATTCCTGTACAACTGGAACAGACCCATCATGTAAGTTTTTCTACCCTTTTCTCTTATCATCAAAGTTCTTGTGAAGATTTGACAGGCCATAATGATCACCCTGTGGTGGCCAAGGCAGTCATGGTTTGTGGCACTGATTCACCTCTCGCAGGGATAGTGTGACAGGCTTCAATACAGACCAAACCTGCTCACCATACACAAAGGCAAGGTGAAGCACCCAGCTATTCAATCTCTCAGACTTACAGTATGGAATCTACTCCACTGAACTCATTGTCCCATTCAGTGAGGCAACTCACAAGTCTTCGACTAGATGCTCTTACTCATATAAGTGGGCCAAGTTTGTAGACTTTCTCCTTGGACATCAAGTGGATCCATAGGCCTTTGACACAGTCCTTGTTTTGGACTTCTTGGTATTGTTATTAGATAGAGGGCTGTCGTTAAAAAATACTATCTGTCAGCAGTATCCTGGCATATGGAAAAGGAAGAAAGGCCATCTTGCTTCTTGGATCAGCTGATTAAAAGATTCTTTAAAGGCTACAAGAATCTCCACCCTCCAATTTCTGTTCTTTCTTCTACCTGAAACTTGCAATTGGTCCTTTCAAAGCTTTCAAAGAGACTGTTTTGAGCCTATGGCTACTTGCAACATCCAGCTTCTGTCCTGGAAAACAGCTTTTCTGGCAGTAGTGACCTCTGTTAGGCGAGCTGGTGCATTGTGTGCTCTTTGGGTGGACCAACCCTATCTCAGGTCCCACAAAAAGAAAGTTGTACTCTGACCAGACACCTCCTTTCTCCCAAAGGTCATCTCAGCATTTCACTTCAACCAGGACATCATACTTCCTGCCTTCATGCAAAATCCATACTCAGATCTGGAACACAACCTCCATTGCCTGGATGTTTGTTGTGCCCTGACCTTTTATGTACAGTGCACATCTGTCTTCAGGAAATCTCAGATACTCTTCTTGTGCTAAGAAAAACATTCCTATCTCCTTCTAGAGGCCTTCCAAATGGGTGGCACCCACCATTTGTCTTGCTTATGAACTATCTGGCAAGCAGCGCTCCTGCACAACCGAGAAGTCACTCCACCAGAGCTCTGGCTGCTTCCACAGGCTTCCTTCGTGCAAAATTTGTAAGGGTGCCACATGGTCACAACCTTCTACTTCCATCTCTTTTTACAGACTTGGCAACAGATCAAGAGATGCTGCTGTATTTCAGAGAGTGGTGCTGTTTTCCTTGGTGGCATGACACTCCCATCTCCTAGGGTTACTAACTCACTAGTCTCCCATTTATGTGAGTCAAAGAGACCATGACAAAGAAGAATACGTTGATTTCCTGTAACTGTGGTTCTTTGAGTGGTCATCTGTAAACTCACACAATTCTGCCCGACCTCCCCTCTTTGTGTCCTGTTGTGTCCTTTCAGTCTCTTGGCTCCTGCCTTTGGCAGCCATGGAACTCAGGGCTTTGGCAGGAATGTGGCTTTATAGCCTCTGGGGACAGAGGCAGGGTCCCCAACAAAATGCTTGTCTTCAAGCTTTAGAAGTTTCCAAACTGTGCACTGCACAGGCTCAGATGATCCATTTGTGTGAGTTCACAGATGACCACTCAAGGAACCATAGTTACAGGTAAGCAACCTGTTCTTTCCAAGCTCTGGATCCTTCCATGGGTGACTTCTTGTTGTGTGCTTTGGCATTTGCCTTTGCCTTCCTCTGAGGCTGAGGGAGTGTGACTCGCCTAAGGTCACCCAATAAGTTTCCATGGCTGATTCAGATCCTGGTTTCCAGAGTCATAGTCAAATGCTCAAACCACTATGCCATGCTGGCTCTCTATGAATGACTGCTGGCTAGGATATGCAGTGTGCAAACCTTGGCTATGCTCATGTCCGTCAGCTTCCCACAAGCTGTCAGGTCAAGCTCTTGTAGATGGGTCAGGGCACTCAAAGAGGCTTTGCGCTTTTCTTGAACAGCTTGCTTGGCAAGGTCAATGAGAATCTGAGCATCTTGCTCTAGATCTTGAGGAGGTGGCTGGAAGAAGCCCATGTTGCCAAAATTCCGGCTGAACTTTGGGCCTGCATCCTTCTGTCAAGGCAACATAATATTTGACATATTTATTTTAGAAAATACATATAATAACTGCAATTCATTTAAAAACAAATAAAGCCCAACATAATTTATACTGCAAAATTGCAATAAAATACAATAGAACCAACCAATAAAAACAGCTTTGAAGGAAAACAAAAATATTGTTTCAACTAGCTATGAGTAGTTGGCGAAGCCTGTGGTCGGGAAAATACAAATAAATGTATCTTAAAAATAGTTGGTGGAAGGAGTCCTCACTGGCATTCTGACACCAGGGGAGGATATTCTATATGCTGGGTGCCACCGGCAAAGGCCCTCTTCCACAGCACTACTAAAGGAGCATCTATAGGCCATGGTACACTAAACAAGGTCTTCCTCTCCAAGCGTAAAGGCCAGGGCAGCCTAGATGGGGAGCAAAGATTCAAAAAGCTAGAAGTGAGAGAGAGCTAATGGAGCCTAGGACCATCCTGAACATCCTTTCTCTTCCTCTGGGCAATTATGCCAGAGCTTGGAAGTAACATTTAAAAATAACAAACTGCTTGGTAATGAATAATTTTTAGCCATAATGAGACAGAGTAACATGCTACCACAATGTGGGATGTACTAAGTCTTACTGCACTGTAAACTAACAAGGTATTGGCCTGTTGGTCGTTTAGGGATGTGGCCTCACAAATGGAAGAGGAGGTTGCTGTCACGAGATGTGGCAAAAGGTGCTTCTTCACAGAGGACTCTGGGGAGGCAGGTGCTTGGACGTACTCTTTTTGCACTTGTCTATTCCTGATGATGTTTTGTCTTTTGTTGTATCCTGCCTCCATTGCACAATGGACAGGAGTAGCTGGCCTAGGATGGGCAATTACAGAAGTGTGCATCTTCAGGCCACACTCTCCTCCAAAAAAACAAAATAAAAATAAAATAAAATAAAATTAAATTAAATTTAAAAAATTATCTTTTTTAAAAAAATATAAAATTTCACTTGCAGTTTTAAGGGGAAAAAGTTCAAATTGCTGCATGCTTTTGTATCTTAAATAAGGCTATACAGAACTACGAGTGTCTAGGAGAGGCAATCTCCCCCTCATTTTCTGAACACCCACAATCTATCTTCAGCAGGAGAATGCATTGAGGAGGATTTGGAAAATACTCTTCCCCAGCCTCTAAATGAGTAATATGAGTAACTGAACAAGAAAGTGAATCAATCCTCTTTCTCCCTTTTAATGAGCAAAAAAAAAGCATGGCCCTATTTCTCCAGTGTAATGATAACTGAGTAAATTCCCTTTTTGAAAGGTAAGTTCTAAGCAGGAGAGGTGGGGAATAATGCTGTACTCTAAAGAATTTGTGGGTTACATGTGGCCCATGCTGGTGTCTAAGTTGCCCCCCCGCACTGAACTCACTGCCACTGATGAGAAAGAAGCCTCACAGGGAGAGTCACTGTTATACATTTTCCTCCCTAGGTAGACTCTCAGCCCATCATAAAGCTGTTGGGAAAGCTGGCAGAAGCCTTTAACCTGGCTGAGAGGAAACTGAACTGGGAGAGAGCAGATTCTCACTATGGACTCCTCAGTAAATGGGAGGAGAAAAATACTTCTTTTCTCTAGCACCTCCATGATCTAAGTATCATTAACACTGACACCAATATTGTGAGAAGGGGTGTAATTCCTCGCTAAATTTCTTTTTGAAATGAGAAATGGGTAAATTTAGAAATTTTCTTCCTGTAGCAAGAAAGTCTTTGAAAACCACACAGCTTATGAAGGCTATTCACAAGTCAGATGAGGCTCCCACCAAAAATTCTGTGTAGAAATAGAAATATTATTTTCTGTGCAAAAAATGCTGTTTTCTGTGCAAAACAAGGGTAAGTCTTGAACTAGGAGAATCTGTCCAGGATTCTTCTTGTCAGGGTTTCTCAACAACATTTTTGACCATTTTTTGAGTATTTTTTAATATTCTTTCTACCTCTGACTGTGAGTGCCTAGCATTTCTTCTTCCCACCATCTCACAGTTCCCCAAAAGCACATGTGTGTGTTTCCTACCTCTGCAACATGTTCACTCTCCTCTTTGGGATCTGCAACCCCCAGTAGGCCCCAGTCAGTCAGTTCTTTGCACCAGGCCAAACGCAGGACCGTCAAGAGCAAGAGATGGGAAGCAATAGCTTGGATGCTTCTGTTGCCAAGAGACACACAGGATGAGAGATCCAGTACCCGAAGGCTCTTGCTCAGGGCTTCAGCCAGTGAGAGGATTGAACTTTCCTGTGGAAAGAGAAGGCGGAGGACAGGCTATTTCATTAATTCGGTTTAGTTTAACTGATTCTGAGGGCTCATGAGGTAGGTCAGTACCTTCAATCCAATTTCTCTTTGTGTTATATTGAGTTAGAATGTTGGCTCATCCAAGACCAGTAGTGTACACCTGGAATGACAGAAGCTTTCTAGAGAAAGGGAGAGCAATCTGTGGGCCCTCAGGTGTCATTAGGGTGTAATTCCAATCATCCCATAACCATTGGCTAAGTTTAATGGGGGCTGCAGTCAAACAACATCTGGGAAAATCACAAGTTACCACCTCTTCTCTAGGGTGTAAGACAGGAGTCTTTCCCCATTCTGTTATCCAAGCAGAATAGAGAAGGATTATTGCCAGTCAAGATAGCATAGTGGTTAGAACAAGGGTGAGAAATCTTTGGCCCTCTAGATGGTGTTGGACTTTAACTTCCACCAGCCCCAACCAGAATGGACCAGTGATCAGAGATAATGGGTGCTGCTGTCCATGAGCATCTGGAAGGCTGCTCATCCCAGGTTAGAAATCAGACTAGAATGGACAAGGCGGTCTGAGTTCAAATTCATCATTACCTCACTACCTAACCTTTCTTGTAAGGTTGCTGTGAGGATTAGATGAGAGAGAGTAAAGAACTAAGCATACTACCTTGAGCTCTTTGGTAAAAAAGTAGGATATGGTCATACATTCCCCCATCAGACTTAAAACAGGGCCAGAAGAGTTGTAATCTTCTAAGTCAGTGGTTCTTAACCTGGGGTCTCCACAGAACCTTCACAGGGTCTGCAAAGCCCTGATGCTGGACACTAGCAGCAGCAGCAACAGGGATATTGCAGCAAGCATGTGTGTGGGTGCCAAAACTGCTCTCTTGCAGCAGGCATGTGCACGTGCCCCAACCCCTGCTCCCACACACACTCCCTACCACCTTGTCTCTTACTAGAAGGACATGGTGGCAGGCATGTGTGCACACTCAGACTATGACTCGAGACCAGGGTCTGAATCTCCATTTGGCCACAGAAAACCAGTGTGACCTGAGGTAAGTCACACTCTCTCAGCCTCAGAGAAAGGCAAAGGCAACAGATCTTGCTGAGATAACCTCCATGATAGGTTCACCTCAGGACTGCCATGCCTGTTTTAAAGGGGAGAGACATGATAGCTAGAAAGAACCTCCTATTGTCAGTGGCACTTTGTTGTTATGTGCCTTTGAGTCACTTCAGCCTTATGGCATCCCTAAAGTGAATCTATCACAAGTTTTTCTTTTGGCCAAATTTCTTCAAAAAGGTCTTTGCCTTCCTCTGAGACTGAGAGAAAGTGATTTTCCCAAAGTCTCCCAGTGACTAAACAAGGATTTGAATTCTAGTCTCCAGAAGCCTTTAATAAATATTTGAATATTTAAATCTAAATTGAAATATTTAAATCTTGAGTTAAATCTTGGGGACCCCAGCAACAAATTATATTTACAGGGGGGTTCCTGGTAAAGGAAAGGTTAAGAACCTCTGCTTTAAATGTTTCTGGACAACAACTTTTGTCATCTCTGATCACTTGGCCATGCTGGTTGGGGCTGATGGGAATTGGAATCCAACAACATCTGGAGAGCCCCAGAACTTACCCGCAGTAAAGAACAGAAGGCAGCATTCAAGGAGACCAGTTTGGACTTTCCCTTGACAGCACTAAAAGCTTTCATCAATTCACCACAGCTTACAAGGCTGCACTCAGAAACATCCAAGCTTTGGAGATGCTGCAGTTGTGAAATCATTTGGAACCCAGCTTCAGTTACACGTGGGAGCTTCCCCAGACGCAGGCACCGGAGGGCTGGGAGCCGGGAGCAGATGGTCAAGACAGCCTGGTCAGACAGCTCAGAGCAACCACTCAGGTCCAAGGTAGTTAAGTGAGGTTGGTGCTGACACAGAAAACTCACAGTCTCATTGGTCAGATCCTGGCAGCCCTGTAGCACCATCTCTTCCAGACGCAAATTCTCCACTTGGGCCAAGGACTTCATTGCTTGGCTTGAGATGCTGGTTCCGCTC
>CAOLHI010006927.1:0-21900 GCA_948474755.1 Ctenosaura bakeri
GCTAAATTGTCATGGTGAATGGTCTAGCAATATTACCCTCACACAAATCTTTTCAGTCATGCCCATGATTTTTGATCAAAGTCTGCTCCTGCAAAAAGGAGGGATACCTCTGAGGTTTGGGGAATTAGCTTAGACTATAAACATCTGAAAAGAGGGAAAGGAAAGCAGACAGAATCTTCACTGTATGATCTGAAAAACCCTGCTTGCTCTTTAAGAGGAAACCTAGCGTATCTTTCCTGTCCAAGCCAAAAAATAGAAGACCAGTTCTCCCTTGCCTTTCTATAAAACACCAGGCTCTTGAACACTACTGCTGCAAAGAAATGATTTAATCTACAGGCACGATAACCACATGACAATACAGGATTGTGACAACATGTGCAAGAACTGTTCCTTCAGAGTGGCAAAAAGCATTTTTCATTTCACTTACCTCCTGAATAGCAACAGCTTCTAAACCCAGAGCATTCTGGGTGGCAGCCGTTTCTCAACATCTAGAACAGGGCCAGGTAGAAGGTAGATTTCCAAAATGTTCTGACTCCCAATAGCTTAAAAATTGCACAGGAAACTGCAAGTAAAAAAAGAATTCTCTGCCATGGCTGACCTTGTATTTATCACTTCTCTTTCAGCTTCAGTGTTCCTTGCCCATAAAATATATATTTCTCACCCTGCTGGGCCACTGTAGAGTTTGGTGTTGGATCCCTAACCTGCAGTAACTGCAGCACAGATTTGTATTTCTGTGCCGTATATATAAAGAACTATAGATGGGATGTCAGTAGGAAATTAGCTGCACTCCTGACTCACCATTTTCAATCCAGCTTCTCTCCTTGGATAATATTTTGCATTTGCCTCTGGTTGGCTGACTTCTCAGTTCAAGTAAAAACAAACTAGATCCTACAATCCTGAAGACAGCCTACCACTGATTTAAATACAACTGGGCCTTTATTCAGGATTTTTTCTTCAAATTCTACTTTTGGAGAATAAGATCTCAGCTTCATAGTAGTTGCACAGAGAATGTATGCAGTGTTCTCTGTTTTTTTCCTCTTGTACAGCTTTCAATTGTTCTCTCTTCAGCATGAGATAAGCACGGAACAATGATACACATTTGCACAGTTCCTGCTGGAAATACTTTCCTTCTCCAAATATGAAATGCAATGATATTAAAGCTTAGCATATTACCTGAAGGCTGCAACCCCAAACATACTTGCATGATTGGCTTTAGTTCTGAATAGAACTCTAAAAGTTTATATTGGAAGACTGTGATTCTTAAATACTTACCTCAGAGTAAAACTCACAGAAAATAATTTGATTTATGTCTGTGGAGACTTGTAAAATATTACAGTGTAATTTCCCTACTACTAGCATAGTGGAATCATAATTTGCTCAGAATTTATTGTATTTAGAAATGTTGCAACTTAACTGGCAAATGCTGTTTTCTTAGAAAAGCAAGTTCAGAATTTTACATGCACACAAACAGGTACAGACCTATGCACGCATGTCAATGATGTCAGTCTTGTGAGCACCACACATTTAATAAGAGGAAAAAGGGATCAGATTAATTGCGTAATTACAAAATAAAATATACCTCATATTTACATTTATAGTTTCAGTAAATTTAAGTGATAAGAACTAAGCACTGCCATAAGCTGCTCAGAAAGCTTTCTGTTTGGTTCTTTAATGCTTACATCACACATGCCTTAAGAAATAAAGCCATATAGGAAGGACTCTCACACTGGGTACACTTGGGATAGCTCTACTGCAAACAGTGACCAAGATCCTGTATCGAGTAGGTGGAACAGTCATGCCCTGCCCATCTATACATGTCTTTTGGGCGAAAGGGCAGAAGGTGCTAAGCTCCAGATCTTTGCACTCTGTCCAAAACCACCTCCTCCAGCATCTGCCACACACTGAAAAGAGCCACTGCTGCTGTTGCTTACTAGTACGGAGGGCAGAGTAAGAAGAAGATGAAGAATTAGCTCATCTTGGCTTAGATACGGAAGGAAACGGGAATGTGTTCAGAAATGAAGTGTACCCTCCTATCTTTTCCCCTCAGATCTACATCATCTGAATTGTCTCAATCTCTTCCTCCCCTCCCCATTCCCTCCCAACATGGCTCTTGCGTCCCTGGTGATGAATGGGTGAGGGAAAGGGCATGCAGGAGTGCTCAGCTCTCTTCTTGTCATTGTTGCCCCCATGCCTCCTTGTTCTGTTTCCTGATCTGTTCAGGACACCTATCATGAAACACACCTGGCCACGCTCAGTAGACCAATTATTATTTGTTTCAAATGACATGTGTGGTATGCTTGCAAAAATTGCCTCGACATTAAACGAGCTCACAGCTGTGACAGTGATTTTGTCTGACTTTGACTAATCCATCCTTCTATCAATGTGTCATCCTGTTCAATCAAAATATATTAACCGGACGTATGTACACGGTTTATATTGCAAGAGTTAGCTCTACTATCTTCCAAGGGGATTTTCACATGTTTTGCTCTTTGAACCCCTCCCCTTCGGAAAATGGCATTAAATATTCATTCATATCACTATTTCCCTGACAACATGTGCCTTCACTTTTAACACAATGCTATGCCAAAAGACATTACTATTAAAAGCATATGAGATCATGTACCTACTCCCTGTCAAATACTGCAAAGATCATTCTCATTAAGAATGCTCACCTGAACAATACCCCTCCCCAATACTCATGAACTGAAGAATACTGAAGAAATTCTGTTATATTTCTTCTAGGACAAAGAGGCTGTAAGCTATATGACTGTATGGCATATTAGTCTACTCTTAACAGTTTCAGGTAAAATAATTATGGTATAAGTAAATCCTTAGAACATTAACTAATCAATATGCACATATAAGAATACCCAGACAATGTATTTGCATCTTGGCTCTGAGAACTGACTCAGACTAAGGATGAGTGAGAATTAGGGTTACTCCTCATCTTTAATAGTCACATAGCAAGCAAATAAAACATGGTCATCTCCATACCAGGAACAGCTGTACCTAGAGAATATAGATGATTGAGAATTTCATTCAGTTTGTTTTCTAAAAGAACTTGCAAATGTCTTTACAAATAATGATGAAAAGAACTTTTAAAAAAATGAATGTGGGAGAAGGCAAAAACAAAAGATTCTCTTCTTCCTATTTAGACTGCGGTCTTAAACACACTTATCATGGAACAACCCCCCTGGAGATAGTGAGAATACTTTTGAATAGACATGCATAGCATTTTACTATCAGGAATTTACCTTTTACATACTGCCTGATCTGAATATTATCACAAGCCATTCTGTGCATCTTTTTATTTTATTTTATATAGTTTAATTGATTTATTTGTGAAAATATCAACAAATGCGATTATTATATTTTTTTGGAAAAACAAACAAAAATTATGATTTGTTTTAAAAAAATTAAAAAATTAAATGCTGCCATTTCCTCCTGTGTATATGGAATCAAAACTGGCCATTATCCTAAACTGTGCTTCATTCGCTCCACACATAGACCATACAGACTCTGATCTTGTAAAAGGATATGCATTTGGAAGACCTATTTAGCACCTTTACTCTGGGAACAGCTTCCACGGTGGTATGGAAAAAATTACAGAGGTTAACCTGCTCTCCCATTAGTCCATGAAAGGTAGAAAACTATTGAAAAGCCCTATGGTCATAATAGTTCATTATACAATTGGTTTCGCTGTGAAATACACTTTTCACTTTCTATTTGATAACTAGTGGGCAGTACAGTCATAATAACCTTTGCCTTTTAAAATTGTCGACCTAAAATGTTCTCTCTTCTTTGCTTGTCTCCCCTCTGAGACCAATTATGGCTTGCTCAAAGTGACCACAAAAATTTTGCATCAAACAGGTTGTTTGGATTCAATAGTTTTTGTGACAAAATGGTAAAACAAATGCCTCTTGCAAAGCCCCAAACATCCTTCAAAAGCAGTCCAAGAGATAGAAAAGATACCCCACACTGTGTTTCCTTAAAAGGAAAGATCAGATAATTAATAGGCAGTCACTTACATGTGTGATAAGAATGAAACCCCATAAAGTTCAGCTAGTCCTGCACGCATGTTGATGAATAAGCAAAAATAAATTATTGAAATAAATGGTGGGGGAATTACAAATCTCTTTCCTTCTAGCCTGGTTGGGTAAATTTCATTAATTTTTGGTTGAATCACCATTTCCTACCAGATCTAATCCTAGTTTATCTCTCATCTTCCTTGAAAAAACACAAGGAACCTATGGCCACGGCAGGCTGCTTCCTTTTGCCAACTTTCCACTATGCTTTTCGTATTACCTTTACAGTTATCCTTTTACACTTAAGGCCTGCATACAAGTATTAGAAACATGTGGCCCTCCAGATGTTGTTAGACTACAGCTCCTCACCACTTGCTCTGTTGACTAAGCCTGATGGGAGCTGCACTCAAAAACAACTGGAAGGCCATTCATTCTTTATCCTCATGACATCCCTGATTTTTGTACATGAAAACTTATTTAATCTTCCAACAGTGCAATCCTGAGTGTTGGTGGACAGCAAATCCTCTCAACTCTAGCTACCATAGCCAATGAAGAAGGATCATGGGAAATGTGGTCCATCAACACCCAGAGCATCACAAGTTCCCTCTCATAGGTTAGACTGAGAAGGGAAGAATGTGAACTTAGTTCAGTTAAATGTACATAGGCTTGGTTCAGTAGGTGATATTAATTATGGAGTTGTGCCAAAGTATCATCATCATTGTCATTATCACTACTATCCATAAGGTATACATTGAACTTAATGGCAGTGACTTCCAATGAGAAGATGGTGGGATGATACCCTTCCATTGACCTCTTTGAGAGGGAAAGCTGCAGCGGCAACCATCACCAGCTCAGAGATAAATTCTGGCTGGTGATTCTCCCCACAGAGAAAGAGGAGATACTGGAGAGTGGACAGAAAATTACAGATGGTGATTTGCAGCCACACCAAGATGTTTTTTGGAGAGTTAGAAGGGATCAGAGAGAAATCAAGGAATAACATCAGAAACAAGGAGAAGCCAGATGTCTTTCCATGACATCTGAGATGTTGGAAGGAAGAATACTGAAAACTACTATAAACTTATCAGAGAGAACAGTGTCAGTGGGGGAGGGGGAGGGATCCAGAAAAGTATTGAGAGTAATCGGTTTTTAGCTAGATTGCTGGAAGGAGAGAAAGAAGAGGACAAAGATATCAGACTAGTATGAGGGTGTTGTATGGAAGGATGCTTCCTCCTTAGGTCCCATAGAATTTCATCAGTGATGTTCTATTTATGCAGTTGCAGAGGATAGGCAAAAAATAAAGGGGGGTATAAATTTAAAATATGAATGGATAAATAAATGATGATTGGGTTTCTTGGACTATGGATGTTGTTCGTTGATGTTCAAAAGGGTGTTGTTATAAAATAAGGTCTGGGAGGGAGCTACATTAAATTTGAGAATGTTTAAAATGCTATCAAGGTTGATTTATATGTGGGCTGGAGGGTTAGACAATGGCAAGGGACATGATCATGAAAGAGGGTTAACTTTTGGAAACAGCGATGGAAAATTCAAACAGAAAAGAGAAAAATATAGTAAGGTGGAACTTTGTTTTTGAAAAGACACAGCTGGCAAAGAGAGAGGGAGAAACAGAAATTGGGAAAACTGCTTTAATGAAGATGAAAAGATTTAATATTTGACATTTTGCATTAGGATCAAAAACTGTTAAATTGTAATGAGAGGAGGTGATTTGTTTAGCTTAATTTAGGGGAAGGGTAATAGTAAAGAGTATTAACCCTTTGTTGATTTTCTGTGGAAAATATATAGAACATTTTGTAAGTTTAGATTTAGACATTAGTAGGTATATGTAATAGAAAGGAGGATGAGGAATTATTGTGACAGATGAGAGACGTATAGATTGATTATATACATTAATAACTGCTGAAGAGAAGACTGGAAATCACCTTTATTTATTCTTTCCTGCTTTTTCTTTTCTCTCTCCTTCTTATCAAAGGCCATTTCCACATTACACTGTTACACTGCTACTTTCAACATCCTGTGGAATTCTGGGATTTGTAGTTTCCTGAGCTCAAAGAGCTATCCAGCTGGGAATTCTAAATACCCCTCCCTAGGCTGCAAACCGCAGGATCCATAGGATGTTGAAAGTGAAATAATAGCACTATAACAATGTAGTGGGGAAATGGCTTATATCTTTTTTACTTTTAATCTATCTTTTTTCCCTAAACTCTTTTTCTTTCTTTAGGTTTGTGCTTGGCTTAAAGTTGTATTGTACACAAAAAACTGTAGCAAAAATAATACATATCACCCACTCACCCAAGTTTACTCAGCATAGGAGACCATGAGGACATATTCATTCAGTTCAGTTATGCTCATTTCTATCTTTCGACAGAGGATGAATATAAAAGGATTTTACTGCAAGACAATGGAAGAGGCCATCCAATGAAACTTCTTTTCTCCTCTCATTTTTCACTGACTTCCCAACCTGCTTTTTTTCTACAGTAAGAGCATCAGATAGACATGCTTAGATCATTTCTGCACTGCACTGTTATAGTGCTATTATTCCACTTCCAACATCCTGTGGAATCCTGGGGTTTGCAGTTTAGGGAGAGGCATTTAGAATTCTCAGCCAGAGAGCTCCTTGGCCTCTCTAAACTACAAACCCTAGAATTCCAAGGGATGTTGAAAGCAGAATAATAGCACTATAATAGTGTAGGGCGGAAATTATATTATTATATATTGAACCTCAAGAAAGAATATCTATGTTTATGTAGCCAAACAAAAAACAATTATACAAAAGAGGCTGTGTATGGTGTTAGCAGATTCAAGGGAACCTGAGTATTGCAGAAGTATGAAATGATATTAGGGAGAAAATCCCTACTGGCTTGGTCCCCTCCCCACTGAGCATTGGTCATACTTAGTGGCCTTGGAAAGTTGATTGACTTGTGATGGTGGGGTGGGAAGAGTGAAAATTGAGTGCAAGGAGAAAGGGAATCAAGTGCCTGGAAAAGGAAGATGGAGGAAGAGAAACATAGATAGAAAATATAGAGAGAAACCATCTCATTGTCTGCATAGGTTGTTTTCTACACACTGAAAGAGAGCAGATGTGCAAGCTGGTCATAATAAGCAATGGGGAAAAAAATCTAAGATCTTAACTGGATTGTGAGTGGGCCCCAATGTGCCCATCACAGCGCTCCTCCCAAACCCACCATAGGAAGGAGTCTCTGCTCTTTCAAACTCACTTTCTAATGACTGTGCAACATCAAAAATATTTTTGCTAATGCACATTTCTAAAGCAACTGTAACCCACTGTCTCTGTACTGTAGGTTGGATGGGGCTTTCTGACGGAGGAAAGTAGCTGTGATAATCAAGCACTGTAGTTCATAATAAATGCTATAGTTCAGGCTCAGACTGGTTTGCAAGTATCTTATTATGCTGTTCAAAGATGAGGGACTGCCTACTTGAGGTTGAATTGAATCTGAGATAGTAATTCACCACAGCGCTGCTTTACTATCACTCAGTTTTATTTTCATGTTGCAGGTTGAGCTGAAAGAGGAATATGCAATGCAAGAACTCTACTGTTATTCTCTGTTACACTCCTATTGCATATGCTGAGAAGTAACTTCCAGTACCCAGTGTGCTGAAGTTCTAGGGTTGTGGCTATTAGAAGTGGCAGAGTAGCCTGGAAGCAGGCTGCCAGGCAGCCAGAATAGTTTCTCAGGAGAGAAACCCAGCCCAGTAGACGTGGGAGGGGCTGGTGGCTGAGAAGAAAAGTTATATAAAGCTCAGTATCAGTGTGCATTCAGTTCTTCTATGAGATTCCTAGCAAGAAGCTCTGGAGCAGAGTCCCTCAGCTAGCCAGGAAGGGTGACTGTGTGCAAAAGTTTAATTCTCAGTAGAAGCCTAGTGAGAGGCAGAAGAGTAATTCAACCTTAATAGAATCTGGTCAGAGAATGTGACCTAGATTGGGAGCTGAGCCTTTGGTGGAAGTATAGTCAAAAGGCTGTTATATGATGCTTGTGCTTTCTATGACAGTCTAAAGATACAAGTAAAGAGCACTGAAGAATTGCATTAACTTTGACCTGCATATAAACTTTAATACTTTTTTCTTATTGTTATCTAAATAAAAGCTACAGTTTATTTTCATAAATCCTGACTTGGCAGAGTTGTATACAGTATTTTAAGTAACACAGAAAACATGCTACCATAAAAGTATTAAGGGGTTCTAAATAAACATTGAAAATCCTCACCCTTTTAAACAAAGGTGGTATTGTAAGCGGGAAGGTAGAACTGTGTAGTAAATACAAGGTGCATTATCAGATCAGGGAACTGTCATGCCAGTCTGGGAGAAGAAAGGGCCATCACACATAGTAACATAGTTCAATGTAAATACTACAGCCGGAACTGGATTATTTAAATCATCCCTTCAAACGTTCTCCCAGGCCAAACTAAGCACCTTGATTGCATGCAAAAATCTCATTGTCCACTGAGTTCCATGCTTAAGTTCGAAAATGAAAAACAAAAACAAAAAGCTAATATGTGGAAACAACAACTCTCCGAAGTTAACTGTTGTGTTTGCAGTCCTCACATCCACAGCTGCAGCTGATATATAGATGTATAGAAATGTTTCGAAATACATGCTATTTGTAAGTTGTTCGCCGCCTCGATCCATATGGAGAGGCGGGATACAAATAAAAAAATAAAAATATAATACAAACAACAAAAAATGCACTGCAACATTTTGTTAAAGATTCTGTTTGCATATACGAACACCATTTTCAGCCAAACATTCTTGTATTAATATAATCCCAAATGGTACCAACTGTGCACAAGAGGAAGACATCTGCAAACTCAAAGGAATCCTGAGGTTTACAGGTGTATAAGAAAGCTTTAGAGTTAAAAAAAACCATGAAAGAGACAAAAGGAATCCCTCATGAGACCCTATTGAGGAATAAGAATGCCCAATGGAAATAGAATGCTGACCTACCATTCAAATAACACACCATGCTGCAACATTTTATTCCAGGTCCCACAGAAATAGAAGGTGAAATGTACTGTATGTAGTTTGTATACTATGTACAAGTGTTTACTGTCAGCATCACCACAGTTTACCAGAAACAAAGATGGGGAATGTGTGGTCCTCCAGATGCTGTTCTTCTACCACTCCCACCTTCTCTCATCACGGTCTATGCTGGCTATACCTGATAGGAGTTGGAGTCCTGAATATCTGGATGGCCATACATAGCTCAGCTAGGATCTAAAGGACTCAGAACATATTAATTCTGTAAGTTCTGTGCAAGGTTGATCACTCTTCCTCCACATGTTACTTCTGCAAAGGCTCTGAAAATAAAACTGTAATAGCTGCACGTACACAAAATAGTGCAAAAGCCAACATCACAAACAAGCTTTTCTTACTTCTCATAATTAAAAGGCGTGTTCTCTTCTGATTCCATAATGAATGCTGCCAGTCCCTAAGGCACATGGACTGTGGGTCCCAGTATGGGGGTGGATGGGGAACTTAAGCCTCTGACTAGGTTTGCGGGGCCTGAGCCCCCCAAAACAATCTGGCAAAATTGATCCTCCAAGACTCTCAAGACACAGAAGTTCAGCTTCCTCAGAATTATCAATCAGAAGCATAACAAATGATCCAGCACTGAGAAATAATAAGGTAGCTACTGCCCCTCCTCCAGCAACAACAAAGGCTGCCTGCAATCTATCCTACTGAACACATGGAGAATCCTTCTTACATTTTACTTGTTAGAATCTTCATATGTAAGGATGTTTTGAAGATAATGGATAGGAAACGTAATTTGCTCTCCTCCTGCCATTCTCTGCAAGTAGACAAAATTAAATAATGAAGTGCCTACCAATCTTGAGCTGTCCATCTTAAACAGTTCAAGGGACCCTGCTGTGGACAATCATGTAGCAAATCCTTGGCTAGTCAGCATTTTTATCTCTTTCCCTCTCTCCCTCTCTCTGTCTCTCGCTATTTGCTACTGCCACTTGGTTTGCTTGCCATATACGCAGTTCACTGTCAGTACCAGCAAAGAGGTCAATGACATGATTTTCAGCTCTTGATCCAGAAATTCCACTGTTGGCTAAAATAACGCAGTGGGAATGAAACATAATTGGTGGCCTCAACCAGTTCTCTATTTGAAGATGTTGCCAGTTTGAAAAGGCTGTCCAGAGTGTTAAGAAAGATGGGTAAGCAGGGGCGTTGAGGCTGCCCATAAGAAGTTGGAATCTGGACAGCATTTTGAGCAGAAGGGTCATACCTTCTTGGCTATGGAGAGATTTGTTGCATTTCTATTTATATTAGAGCCATAATTTTTGCATCTATGCATGTAAATCAGTACATGCAAACATGATGCCACTCTGTTTTCTTTTCCCATCCTTTCTGGTGATACATTTCTTCTTTTAGGAGGTATGTGGGCACTCAGCTTTCAGGCCAAACATACATGCAGCTCACAAAGTAGGCCTGGAGAAGCAACATCGTGCTCATCAAGAATTGGTTGCACTAATGGAACTGGAAAAGCCAAGTGAGTCTGCACACAAATGTTTTCATTTGATTTGCTATTTTAAGGTGTTTTGCAAGGTCTTTAGTAGCCAAAAAAACTCATTACCAGTACACAGCTGAATGCCTAATTCCCCATTTCAGCTTAATTAAATCTTTCAGCCAATTTTTGGCAGACTCTGTAGAAGAAAGGTATTAGGGGCAATGAACAAGTATGTTAGCATCTCATCTTCAGTGGTAATCTTCTAGAGACAATCAAACTGTTGACCACAAAGGTTCAGTAATTTCCCCCAAGAGAAACGTCCCTTCTAAAACTACCTAAAATATAAAAATATCAGAGTCCTGGAAGGTGTATTTTTGGTTTTCCAGAAGCCAAATGCTAAAAATCACACATACTGATAAAAAAAAAAAATGCATATTCTACTAAACTGCTCCTTTGTATTTAACAACATGAGATCAAGATAAATCATAAAAATTACAAAACCTGAATTGTGGCTCCCAACGTTATGGGTTGCCGTTCTTCCTTTACTCCAAGGTTCCTGTTACATGTTAAGTAAATCTGACCTTTGGAATAAATCCACAAAATGATTTGGAATTCTCAGCCAGAGACCTCCTCTCAAATCTACCTGGATTCCAATAGGCTGCAGCCATGGCAGTAAAAGTGGAATAGTAGTGCTATACTATAACTCCTGCAACCTCCACAACAGGGGTTGCCAGAAAGTCTACCCCTCCCCAGCAAGTATTTATACCCAGATGCAGTCTGAGCTGGTTGTGACTGATCTTGAGGTTGTGGTGGACAGACCCAATGGGTGACTGCAGTGAAAAAGACTAATTTCATGTTAGAGATTATTAGAAGAGGGATTAAATATAACTGCTAATATCCTAAGGTCCTAACAACAAACTACGGTGTGGCCACACTTGAAATGCTGTGTGCAGTTCTGGTGAGAGCAGCTCAAAATGAATATAGTAGTCCTGGAAAAATTGTAGTCAAAAGGACCAAGGGTCTAAAACAAGCAATCTATGAGGAAAGACTGCAACAGCTTACAAAAAATGCAGGTAAGGGAAAGCATAATAGAGACTTCAAGCATTATTCATGGTGGAGAAAGTAGGTAGGGAAAAGTTTGTCTCTTTTGGAAGTAGAAATATATAGAGAATACTCTTTTTTCCCTTTTCATTCTCAGTGAGAAAGGGTGTCCTGATGCACTTAGATCTCCACAAGATTTTTCAGTGAAAAGATTAATGCTCCCTTCCCCTCAATTTTAGGTAGTTGTCTGCAATAATAATAAAAGGCTTGATGCAAAAATTGTTTGAGGGCAAAAAGTATTTTAGGCAAAATATTTTAGGAAAAAGACATTTTGGGAGCACAAATAATTTCCACTGATTCCAGTGCTTCAGAATGCATAGATTTCTCTGAAGTTTTCTCCACATCAGAACATCTTTCAGGTGTTTTTTTCTTTTTGAAGAAATACGTATGTTTTTTTATTTGTGGCAAACAGTATTTCCAGTACAAAATATAGTGTTTCCTAGGCAGAAAATTTAGTTTCTGGTACAAAAAAAATGTCTTCTGCACAAAACCCATGTTTTCTGCACAGAAAAACCACATGTATTTTTGCTCAAATAAATTGCCCAAAAGGCCATTTGAAGGATAAAGAATCTTATAGATGGATTTTTTTTTTCCTGATTTCTTTTTTTCAGCAGGCTTTCCCAAATGTCCAGATACCTCTTATTTCCCATTCCAGGGCTGGCTAAGAGGGAGGTCAGATTGGGACCCCCTCTCCCAGCTAGAACATACTTTAGGCTCCTTCCCCCTGCAGATCATTGAAGTTCAAAGTGAACTATTTAAATAGTTAGTAAAATCTTTCTTTAGTACCCAACTATGTTGCCTGGTCTTATCATTTCCCACCTTGGTAAGTATGATCCTTGGGAGCCAGCATGGTGTAGCCAGCATGGTGTAGTGTTTTGAGCACTGGACTACAGCACTGGAGACCAAAATTCAAATCTGTGTTCAGTCATGGAACCCACCAGATGACCTTGGCCAAATCACACACTCTCAGCCTCAGAGGAAGGCAACCCCTCTCTGAAAATATCTTCCCATGAAAACCCTGTGATAAGTTTACCTTAGAGTTGCCATAAGTTGGAAGCCACTTCAAGGCAGACAACAACAAGTATGATGTCATGGACAGCATTTGAAGATGTGGCTTGATCTTTAGATTTATATTAGAGTATAAGGTAAGGAGCTGTTGGGAAGGAGGAGAGAATCATAGAATCATAGAAATTCAGAGTTGGAAGAGACCACACAGGCCAAACACCCAAGCAAACTATCTTTTCTTTTAAAAAAACCATTAATTTAAAACATTTTAAAAACATTTAAAGTACTACTGTGAAAATAAAAGTGTACCATGCACACCATTAAAAGACCCAGTTAATCACTAAAAGCCAGTATAAATAAATACCATATATGCTGGCATATATGATGCATTCCCCCCCACAAAAAAAAAACCTTTGAAAATGGGGTGCTTCTTATACACTGATGCTTATACACTGGCATTTGTCCTGTTGCAGAGAACTACCGTCAAGGCGAAACAAAAGGGAAGGGGGAATGGGTGAAGCCTTACATGAGCACTTTTTTCATCCCCTAGACCTCCCCTCCCTTTCCTATGCATTTTTCCCATGCATAGGCAAGGGAGGGGGAGATTTAGGAAAGCTTCCTACGGTTGCTGCTTTCTCCCCCCCGCCCTCCCCTTCCCTTTCCTACACATTTTGCCTATGCCTAGGAAAGGGAGGAGGAGATTTAGGGGGTGACACACTGCTTCCCTTCTGTTTTGCCTTGGCTCGAGTTGTCCGTGCCAAGGCAAAATGCATAGGAAAGGGAGAGGCAAGTCTAGGGGGCAAAAAGTGCACTTGCTCAAAGCTTCCTTAGACCTGCTCCTCTCTTTGCTATGCACTTTGCCTCAGTGGGGAGAACTCCCACTGATGCAAAATGGAAGGGAAGGGAGGTGGAGGGAAGCCTCACCAGTGTATAACACACACCAGTACTAAATTTTTTCTCCAAAAAATAACCTTTGAAAATGGGGTGAGTCTTATATGCAAGCAAATATGGGTAAATTTTTAAAAGACTTTTCCTGCTGGAAAAGATGCAAAGATGGGGCCAGCACAGTCTATGGAAGAGAATTCTACAGACTGGAGTAGCCACCAGGAAGGCTCTCCCACATGTCCACACCAGATGGACTTGTGGTGATGGTGCAATTGAGAAAAATGTTTTCCCAAAGGATCTTCAAACTCAGGCAGACTCATATGGTGAGATAGTCTTTCAGATAGTTTGGACCCAAATTGTAAAGGGTAACATCAGCAAAACTGAAATATGGTGAGAAGGAAAAAGAAGGCAGGAAGTTATCCAAGACACCTTTGAAATTCAACCTACACCAACCTGCACTGCCCAAGAAAGGTTGCTGAAAAGCCCTGCAACTGCAATTGAGGCTGCAAGAACAGTGTGTACTAAAAGCAAAGAAAGCAACACTACACCGTTTTTTCATCACATCTCTTCTCATCCCTTTGTCCATCCCCTGTCCCCACTATTACCATTCTGAAGCCTTTCTTTCCTGCACATCTCTCTGTAGCATAAGACAGTGTGATGCAGGCTCCCTCCCTCCCTCCCCCTCCCCCCTCCCCCTTCCTCCTGTTCTTGTTGCTCTCAGTCATGTCTCATGCTGATTGCAGCTGCCATTGGCCACCATGGAGTGAAAAACTCTGGTGAAGCTGCAGTGTGTGTGCACGTGTGTACATAGGGGAACAATACAGCAAACAAAAGTGCTATTCCCCACATTGCTTCTGGGCAAATGTTCTCCAAAGTACATTAAATTTCACTGGAGAAAAATGTACTTTAATTTTCTTGGAAAAGATAATTCAACATAATTAATGTCAATACTTTGGTTTCAGTCTCTGGAGATGAATGAGAAATAAACTGGATAAAGAATTACTCCATTTGTATGTCAGGGAAATGTATGTAGACCCAAACACTATTTTTGTTGGAAAAAATATGTTGGAAACCCACATATTGCCAAGTTTGCAAAGCCATCTGCAAAACAATACAAAAAAAGTGTTCCAAAACATGCAAAAATTTCAAAGGGGAGATATGTGGACTTCAAAAATACACAGAGATAAGCTTTCATCAATGTGCACAAAAAATATGTGCCAAAAACACAGACACAGGAAGGAATGAACAAAAATGTGTATGAAAAAGTGAAATAGCTCACAAGCTAATGTGGAAGTGCACCAGAAAGAGCTTACCAGTGGGAAAATGGAACCTAGATGGCATTGACCCTGACAGATTTGACCATTCCTTTATGGGCTGCTTCTACAGAATGTGGTGAAGAACACCAACTTAGATCGGGTTAAGAGCATTAGACCAATTCATGAAAGGTAAGGCTACCAATGGCTTCTAGTCATAATAGCTGCTTGCCTCTGCAGGCCACCTTCAGTTAAGCAGACAAGAGAAGAGGGCTGTTGTCCTTGTATCCTGCTTATAGGCTTTTCATAGGCAACGGGCTGGTCAATATCTGTTCAGCCTCTATGGGAAACAGGATACTGTACTGAACAAGCCTCTGCTCCTTTCCTTTACGGATATCACTTGCAGATATCTGAATAAGTGGACCAAGACATTTTGCTCCCTGAGTCAATGCAGTAAATGGCAACCCGAGGCAGATCAAATTGTATAGTACTCAAATCTAGGCAAGTTATTTTGGCATATGATACAGAATCCTAGGAACACCCTCCTTATAGTTGTGGTAATAATAACAACAACAACAACAACAACAACAACAACAACAACAACAACACAAGAATCATAAATTAAATGACTATTTTAGTGGCCCCTAAATTGGTTACCTGAAGTAGGTGCCTCACTCATCAAAAGTAGAGCTAGCCCTGCTTGGGATAAATGAAGAAGAAGAAGAAAGTGGAGAGAAAAGGGGCAAGAAGGAAGTGCAAATGAACAGGTGCACATTTTCATAGGCACTGCCAAAAAATAATGAAGAGGGGGGTGTTTGTCAGTGCTGCCAAAAATATTCTTCAAAGAGAGTTAAAAATTCTGGCTCAGCAGCAGTATAATCAGCCTTACTTTTAAAATATTGATCAAACTGAGGGCCTTTCTGCAACTCACCTTTTTGCGGAGCTGGGGTGCGGGGATCATGCGGGCAGCCTCTTGCAAGAGGCTCTCGCGTCCCCATTGGTCCAGCTCCACAGCTGCTGCCTGCTCGCATGAGAGCCCCTCCTCTTCCTTCTGCAGTGCAGCCTGGGATTTTCCCAGACTGCGCTGGGGCAGGAAGTGTGAGCACTGCAGCTCCGGAGCTCCGCACACATGGAAAGTGCATGTGAGGCCCCGGAGCAATGCGCAATCGCGCACCATTCTTGGCTCAAAGCCGAAAATGAAATAGTGTGCGATTGGCACCTGCCAGCCCCTGGAGCGTCGGACGATTGCGAGTGCATCATGTGGACTGCTCCTTGCAATCACACGACATTCCAGGTACCCTTTTGCATGGGAAATGCCGTGCGAAAAGGGCCTGAGTTTACATACCATGGGAAGTGAAGAATAAATGCATTGTGAGACTTACCTAAGGTTGCATGTTATCTCCTTTCCTAAGAATTACACTTGTTTTGTAAATATATTAAAATCCACTTGTTACCCTGAAAATTGGGGGTATCTTGAGGACACCCAAACCAGGCTTCACAAATTAGGGAACTGGCTGAGCTACCCAGCAAAACTTATGAGAGGTCAGGGCACGGGATCTTCAGCCCTATGTCTACAGGGTCAGAACCACGCAAGAGTCAGAGGAATGATCTAAACCGGTTTTTCTTAAAACTAACAAAGGGGGTCACATACACGTTATCAAATATTCTTACAATCATACAAGGGCTACAGAAATAAAGTTGGAAATTAAACGACTAAGTGGGAGAGAGAGGGCACACGGACCTTAGTCTAGACGTCCTGGGAGACAGAGAAGATTAGCACAAGCTTGGTGTAAAGCACCAAGGGGAGGCTGGATCCCGGGCTGCACGGATAGTAGCAGCGGGGTCCCATGGAGGAGAAAGGACGTGAATTGTGTTTGGCTCTCAGCAGTGTCTGAGAGGCTTGGATGGGAGGCTTTGGTAGCAGCGAAATGGTCCCTTCTGTCCAGTCTAGGAGGCTCTCCAAAGAGGCTCCAAAAATGGGGATTTTTATAGCCAATTTCTGTCCTCAGGCCAGGTATTGTCTAGCAAAGTAATGTTAATGGGCGATAAATGAGGAATATAATGTTAAGCAAATATCACAATCCCTCCTTGGTATTGTTCCTTACTGGGAAGTCCAGGTATGTGATAGGTTTAAAATTCTGAATTGATAGGTTTTGTTTGTTTGGCTACGCATAGTTCATCAACGTAGCTTGGGTGTGACAGTGTCCAGGAGCGAGTCTATTGTGTCTGCCTAGAGATACGTGACTCGGAACAATAGGTCAGTCATTTAGCCTAAAGGATGTTGTCTATGTTCCCATACAGCAGAGGGAGACGGTATTGTTTTTAAGGATTTCCCATTCAACACCAATTTTGTTTTTAACTGCAACTGACCTTTGCTAACCAATATCCAGGTTGGGGGGAATCAAGCTGATTTTAGGGGTCCTCTCTTGGGATTACTTTGGGGTGTACACACCTTCTGTACATATAATGAATATATACAGAATGTGATGTGTGGGTATGCATCATGCGTCCTGGTACTATAACTCTATGCACATTAATCTGGCTATGAGTCCCATTTAACTCAATGGTGCCTCTGAGTAGACATGCATGGAATGAAATTGCCAAGCTAACAGTAATATTTAATGCAAAGGGGAAATGTAAGCTTAGGAAGATTAAAGTGATAAATTTTTTCCATTTTCATTTCAGACTATTTTGGCTAAGATGTAATCTGTTTCCTTAGCAGAAATATATTTGGTATCCTTGAATCATAAACAATATTACATAATTGTGCGTATTCCCCAATCTCTGATCAGGAAAGCCTCGCTCCAGCATTCCAAGTGAGTCAGAGCTCGCTGCTCTCCAGATAGACAGTCATTTGGAGGAACAGTTATCAAATGTGCCTGCCTGTAATGAGACAGTCTTGTGATGGAGCACAAGTTTAATTTCCTGCGAAGCCACTTCCTGGGGCTTCAGATGCAGAAATATCTTTGATATGTTCTCTCTCTCAATCTCTCTCTCTCTCCCCCTTGCCACTCACTCACACACATATACACACATGAGGAGGGCCAAAAATGAGATTAAAAGAAAACATTAGGAGGCTTGTTTCAAAGAGGGATTGTTTTGATTTCCTTGGTGTCAATTTTCACTTACTGTTTTATAAATTGGAAATAATTCCCCCCTCCCACCATCAAAGCTGAATCTAATGAATTGCCAAGCAAGGAGCTTCATTTAATTTTCTACCCACAATAGATGGGAAATGCCAGCTGCTATTGGATGAAAACAAAAGAGTCTGAAAGTCAGCACTCTGGTTCTTTTGACTCATTTATTGACTGAATACAGCAGAGCTTTCCAAACTTTTCATTTTGGTGACACACTTCATTTCACAACACAGTAATTCAGTTTTACTAGCAAACCAGAAGTTAAACTTAACTCCTTACAAGAGATCCAGGCACATACATAAATTGTAAGAATGAAATGTACGGAGACACAACATATCTCACGAAAACCTTCCACTTACATTTTTAAAAATATAGGATTTATCTATACTATATAACATACATTTACAAGGCTTGGGTGGGGGAGGGGCTCATTCTTGGTCCAGGGAGGTGACACACCTACACCCTTCAGGCATCACACTAACATGTCACGACACACCATTTGGAAAGCCCTGGAATATAGCCTTTTAGACAAAACAGATGGTTAGTGAAACAAGGCTAATAGGAAAGGAAAGGCAGTATGACGGAGCTGCCATCTCATCTGGACTTTCTCAGCTGGTTCAGTTTGGTTGGAACAGTGCTTTGAGGAGCACCTTTCATTGTTTTCTTCTTTCACTTAGAAAAGCTTTTGTGCTCCTTCACAATCACCACCACACCCCACCTCCTTGATTGAGCACATTAAGGTATTTATGTCACTGATTCAGTGGATAGGTATAAGGTTTGGTTGAAAAGCAAGTACAATCAAGAGTCAGCACTACCTATTGCACCTGCCAGTTGGTGAACTTCCACTGTGCTAACACAATTCTTACTGGTGTATTAACGGACAAGGGGCCATTTTGCAGACATGACCATTTCAGGAACATTTTGGACCACTTCTTTGGATTTCTAGCCACCATGGCTGGTGCTCATTCTTAATGGAGAATTATGGAATTATAGTCCAATAAGTAATGTTTTCTCCCTAGTGCAGAGCTAAATAGACTATAGCTTTGGATTTTGACCCCAAAGGAATGATATTCATGAGATCCAAATCTGTCCTGAGAAAACTCTTAGTCCTGTGTTTTGCTTGTGACTCCTTCCAACATTTTGCATTCACTGATTCTCCACTATTCTGCTGCTTTGACAGATTTTGACTTCTCTGTTACATTTCTATTGAGCAATTTCAGCCAATCAGGGATCATACAGAACAGTGGTTCTTAACCTGAGGTCTGTAGACCTTTCAAGGGGATTCTGCAAAGCCCTACTGCTGGACACCAACAGCAGTGGCAGCAACAGGGATGTGGCACCAGGAGGGTTACAGTTGCTGAATCTGCTGCCTTGTTTGCAAACGTGGGAGCAGTTTGGGCACATATGCGTACCTGTTGCCATGTCCCTCAGTGCCCACACTCCCTGCTGCCATGTTCCTAACAAAAGGACACAGTGGCAAGCGTGTGTGCATGCCCATACTATGACTCTGGAGACTGTGCTTTGGATCTCCACTTGGCCATGGGAATCACTGTATGACCCCAGCAAGTCACATTCTCTCAGCCTCAGAGAAAGGCAAAGGTAACAAATATTGGCAAGAAAATCTTCATGATAGGTTCACCTTAGAGTCGCCCAAGTCAGTTTTCAAAGTGGAGAGACGTGATGGCTGGAAAGAACCTCCCTCTGTCAGCAGCATTTTGCAGTTGTGTGCCTTCATGTCACTTGTTACTTATGGCAAACTTAAGGTGAAACTATGGCCCTTTTCGCACTGAGGCTTTTTGCGTGAGCCGGGGTGGGCGGCTTGCGCGAAAAGCCTCTTTCGAGAGCCTGCCGGTTCCCCGCTCATTCCTTCCGCAGGCGAAGGAACAAGCAGGGAAGCGGCAGCGTCCCGGAGGCGGAGGCGGCTCGCGCGTCCATCCTCCCCCGCTTGCGCGAGAAGCAGGAGCCTCTCGCGCTGCCCCGCGCGCGGGAAGCGAGCGACAGTCGCGCCCGTCCCCCCGCGCGCGCCAGGAGCGAGCGACAGTCGCGCCCGCCCCCCCCGCGCGCGCCAGGAGCGAGCGACAGTCGCGCCCGTCCCCCCCGCGCGCGCCAGGAGCGAGCGACAGTCGCGCCCGCCCCCCCGCGCGCCAGGAGCGAGCGACAGTCGCGCCCCCCCCCCCGCGCGCGCCAGGAGCGAGCGACAGTCGCGCCCACCCACCCCCCGCGCGCGCGAAGCGGGAGGCTGTCGTGAGCAGCCCCCACCCGCGCGAAGCAGGATGCCATCGCATCCGTCACGCAAGCGCCCCGCCCCACCCCTTCCTTCCGCAGGAGCGGAGGGAAGGAAGCGCTACCCGGCCACCTCTCCGACGCACCGCACAACAGGTAAGTGCGGGTGGGCGCTGGGAGCGTTGCGTGAGCGCGGGGTGATTTTCGCTTGGAAGCGAAAATCAAAAACCCCGCGCTCGCGCCGCTGCAGCCCCGTGAGAGCGCCGGAAGTGGGAGTGCGTCGTGTGGAGCGGCGCTCCCACTCCCGCACGGCTCACGGGGCTATTTCGCTCAGGAAAGCCCGTGCGAAAAGGGCCTATCAGTTTTTTTTTCTTTTTTTGTAAGATTTGTTCAGAGAGGAGTTACCTTTGCTTCCTCTGAGGTTGAAAGAATGCGACTTGCCCAAGGTCACCCAGTGTCTGAACGGAGATTTGAATTCTAGTCTCCAGAAGCCTCATAATAAATAATAAATAATAAATAATAAATAAATGTATTGTGAATATGTGAATATTTAAATAAATATTTTAATTTTTAAATCAAAATTTAAATATTTAAATCCTGGGGGTCCCAAGCACCAAAGTATATTTACAGGAGGTCCCTAGTAAATAAAAGTTTAAGAACCATTGACATAAAGAACTACCAAAACACTACACAGCCAATCAGATTAAGCTATGTGCCTTAGAAGGGAAGTACAACCCATTGGCCCAACAGCAATGTTTCCTGTATGTTATATAAGTAAGCATAGGCCATTTCTGCACTAAACTGTTATAGTGCTACTATTTTATGTACGTACGTACGTATGTATGTATGTATTATTTTGGCCCCTCCCTAAACTGCAAACCCCAGGATTCCATAGGATGTTGAAAGTGGAATAATAGCACTATAACGGTCTAGTGTGGAAATGGCCCTAGTTTTCCAGGGATCATTCTAAGAGCAGAAAATCTGTTACCTTTTCTAATGATCCCTAAACAATCACCAAAAGCCAAAGCCTCTCCCCCATTTTTTTTTTTTAATTCTGATGAAGCTTTTTGCAATTCCGCCCTCTCCCTCACCATTCCCATGCATTTCTAATAGTTAGTTAAGTCATTCAGGAACCCAGATGAAACAGACACACACTGGAATTAGTTCTTTTCTGCTTGCCTCTGGAGCATCTGTAAACACACCCATGGCAAGAAAAGCACTAGAAGCAAAACCTCTTTGGGCAAATTTAATCAAGAACTCTTTTTTATCTGATCGAATGAGTAAGGCACAGCCAAGAGTCATCTCTCTATTCACTCTCTTTTGACACTGATTGACAGATGCATTCTGTGAGCTTTGAGGCCTGATTATCTCCTTTTCATTCATCTGTTCTCTTAAAAAAAGATATATTAAGGCACTGCAATCATCGTTACAGCTGCATCAGAACTATTTCCTTTTCAAAAAAAAGGTTATTGAAGTTTGAAGACAACAGAGGACTGAAACAAATACAAAAAGAGCATTATAAGCTTGAGACAGTCTAGAGTTTTCTGTAAAGCTGCTTTTGTAATGAGAGAGACATAATAATGTAATTTTCAATGCATCTTCAAGTGAGAAATTGAAACCCTTGACACAGAACGGCATGGGGACCCTCTCAGTTCTTCCAGTTCTTTCTCTCCCACTGTGGATTTTTGTACAACTAACTGTGAGTAGCTACCATGAAACTGAGAAACACAACCATTTTAAAGGACCCCAAAGAGTGGGGTCATTTAAGCCTCTCTAATGTTTC
>CAOLHI010006928.1:0-14689 GCA_948474755.1 Ctenosaura bakeri
TGCCCCTTTTTTTGGGGGGGGTTTTTTTTTTAAATTTTTTTAAAAAACCCCCCCCCCCAAAAAAAATTTTTTTTTTTTTTCCCAAAATTTTTTAAAAATTTTTTTTAAATTTTTTTAAAAAGGAAAAAAAAAAAAATTTTTTGGGGAAAAAAAAATTTTTTTTTTAAAACCCTTTTAAACCCCCCTTTTTCCCCAAAAAAAAAAATTTTATAAAAAAAAAAAGGGGGGGGAAAAAAAAAACCCCAAAAAATTTTAAAAAATTAAAAATTTTTTCCCAAAAAAATTTTTTTTTTTTTTTAAATTTTTCCAAAAAAAAACCTTTTTCCCCGGCCCCCCCCTTTTTAAAATTTTCCCCCCAAAAAGGGGGGGAAAAAAAAAAACCCCCCCAAAACCCCCAAAAAAAAATTTTTTTTAAAAATTTTAAAAAAAAAACCCCCAAAAAACCCAAAGGGGGGGGCCCCCCCCCAAAAAAAAAAATTTATTAAAAAAAATTTTCCCCCTTTAAACCCCCCCCAACCCCCAAAGGGGGTTTTTTTTTTCCCCCCCTTTTTTTTTTTTTTTCTTTTGGGGGGGGGGGGGTTTTTTTTTTTTTTTTGGGGGGGGGGGGCCCCCCCCTTTTTTTTTTCCCCTTTTTTTCCCCCCCAAAAAAAAAAAAAAAAAAAGGGTTTTTTGGGGGGAAAAGAAATTTTTTTTTTTTGGGGGGGGGGGGGGGGGGGTTTTGGTTTGGGGGGGGGTTTGGGGGTTTTGGTTTTTGTTTGGGGGGGGGGGGAAAGGGGGGGGGGGTTTTTGGGGGGGGGTTTTTTTTTTTTTTTTTTTTTGGGGGGGGGGTTTTTGGTTTTTTGGTTTGGGGGGGGGTTTTTGGGGTTTTTTTTTTTTTGTGTGGGGGGGGGGGCCGTGGTTTTTTTTTTTTTAAAAATTTTTTTAAAAATTTAATTTTAAAAAATTTTTTTTTTTTTTTTTTTAAAAAGGGGACCCAAAAAACCCGGGGGGGGGGGGGAATGCCCTTTTTGGGGGGGTTTTTGGGGGGGGGGTTGGGGGGTTTTTTTTTTAAAAAAGGGGGGGGGGTTTTTTTTTTGTGGGGGGGGGGGCCCCCCCGGGGGCCCCCCCGGGGGGGGGGGTTTTTTGGGGGGGGGGGGGGGGGGCGGGGGGGGGGAAAATTTCCCGGGGGGGGGGGGGGGGGGTGGGGTTTTGGGGGGGGTTTTTTGCCCGGGGTTTTTCCCCGGGGGAAATTTTTTTTTTTGGGGGGGGGTTTTTTTTAAAAAAACCGGGTGGCCCGGGGTTTTTTTTTTTTGGGGGGGGGGTTTGGTTTTTGGGGGGGTTTTTAAAAAAATTTTTTTTTTTTTTTTTTTTTGGGAAAAAAATTTTTTAAAAGGGTTTAAATTTTTTAAAAAAAAAATTTGGGTTTTTAAAAAAAAAAATTAAATTTTTTTTGGTTTTTAAAAAAAAAAAAAAAACCCTGTTTAAAAAAAAAAAAAAATTTTTTGGGTTTTTTTTTTTTTGGCCCTTTTTTTAAAAAAAACCCGGGAAAAAATTTTTTTTTGGGGGGTTTTTGGGTTTGGGGGGGTTTTTTTTTTGGGGGGGGGGGTTTTTTTTTGTTTTTTTTTTTTTTTTTTTTTCTTAAAAAATTAAATTTAATTTCCCCGTAATTTTTTCCCCAAAAAAAATTTTTTTTTTTTAAATTTAAAATTTTTTAAGGTTTTTTTTTTTTTTAAAAATTGGGAAAACCTTTTTTAAAAACAAATTTTTTTTTTGGGGGGTTTTTTTTTGGGGGTTTAAATTTTAATTTTAAAAAACCCTTTTTTTTTTTGGCCCCCCCCCGGCCCCAAAAGGGGGGGGGGGCCCCCCCCGGGTTTTTTCCCCCCTTTTTCCCCCCCCCTTAAAACCCCTTTTAAAAAAAAAATTTTTTTTTCCCCCCCCAACCCCCCCTTTTTTTTTTTTTTTTTTAAAAAAAAATTTTTAAAAAAAAAAAATTTTTAAGGGGAAAAAAATAAATTTTTCCCCCCTTTTTTTTTTTTTTCCCGGAAAAAAAGGGGGGTTAAACAAAAAAATTTTTAAAAAACCCCATTTTTCCCCCCCCCCTTTTTTAAAAAAAAAAAAAAATTTTTTTTGGGGGGGCCCCCCGAAAAAAAACCCCCAATTTTTTTTTTAAAAAAAAATTTTTGGAAAAAAAAATTTTAAAAAAAAAAAAAAAATTTTTTTGGGGGGGAAAAAAATATTTTTTTAAAAAAAAAATAAATTTTTTTGGTTTTTGGGTTTTGGGGGGTTTTTTTTTTTCCCCCAAAAAAAAAAAACAAAAGGGGGGAAAAAGGGGGGGTTTTAACCCCCCTTTTTTGGGAAACCCCAAAGGTTTTTTTTTTTTTAAGGTTTTAAAAATTTTTTAAAAAATTTCCAAAAGGGGGGGGGGGGGCCCCCCGGGGCCCCCCAAAAAATTTTTAAAAAAAAAAACCCAACCCTTTTGGGGGGGGGGGGGCTAAAGGGGGGTTTAAAAACCCCTTTTTTTTCCCCCTTTTTTTTTAACCAAAGGGAAAAAAATTTTTGGGGGGGGGTTCCGGGGAAATTTTTTAAAAAAAAATTTTAAGGGCCTTTTTTTTTGGGGGGAAAGGGGGGGAAAAATTTTTGGGGGAAAAAAAATTTTTTTTTTTTAAAATTTTTAATTTTTGGGGTTTTTTTTAAAAAAATTAAAAAATTTTTTTTAAAAAAAAAAAATTTTTTTTTTTTCCCAAAAAAAAAAAGGGGCCCAAAATTAAAATTTTTTTTTTTAAAAAATTTTTGGAATTTGGGGGGGAAAAACCCCTTTTTAAAATTTTTTTAAAAAAAAGCCCAAAACCCCCTTTTTGGGGGGGGCCCCCAAAAAACCAAAAACCCCCAAAAAAAAATTTTTTTTTTTAAAAGGGTTTTTTTTGGGGGGGGAAAAAAAAGGGGAAAAAAAAAAAATTTTTTTCCCGGGGAAAATTCCCCCATTTTTTCCCCAAAAAAAAAAACCCCCCCCCTTTTTTTTTTTTAAAAAAGGGGCCCCCAAAAAAAGGGGGGGGGGAAAAATTTTTTTAAAAAAAAAAGGGGGTTTTTTTAAAAAAATTTTTTTTGGGGGGAATTTTTTTAAAAAAAAAAAAAAAAAAAGGGGCCCCCCATCCTTTTTTTAAAATTTTCCAAAAAAAAAAAACCAAAAAAAAACCCCCCCGGGGGGGGGAGGGGGAAAAAAAAGGGGGGGAAAAAAAAAAAGGGGAAAAAAATTAAAAAAAATTTTTTTTTTTTTCCCCCCCCCCCCCCCTTTTTTTTCCTTTTGGGGGGGGTTTTTTTGGGGGGAAAAAAAAGAAAAAAAAAAAAAATTTTTTAAAGGGGAAGGGGGGGCCCCCCCCCGGGGGGAAAAAAAAAAATTAAAAAAAGCCTTTTTTGGGTTTTTTTTTTTTTTTTCCCCCCCGGTTTTTTAAAAAAATTTTTTTTTTTTTTTAAAAAAATTTGGGGAAAAATTTTTTTTTTTAAAAAAAAATTTTTTAAAAACCCGGGTCTTTGGGGGAAATTTTTTTTAAAAGGGGGTTTTTTTTTTAAATTTTTTAAAAAAAGATTTTGAAGGAAAAATTTTTTTTTTTTTAAAAAATTTTTTTTTCCCCCTTTTTTAAATTTTGGGGGCCCCCAAAAAAAAACCCCTTTTTAAACCCCCCCCCCCCTTTTTTAAAAAAAAAAAAAGGGGGGGGGGGGGCAAAAAAAAAACCCCAAAAGGGGAAAAAAAAAAATTTTTCCCCCCTTTTTTTTTTAAAAAAAGGGGGGAAAAATCGGGGAAGGGGCCCCCCCCCTTTTTTAAAAATTTTTCCCAAAAACCCCCCGGGTTTTTCAAAATTTTTTGGGCCCCCCTTTAAAATTCCCCAAAAAAACCCCCTTTTTTTTTTTTGGTCCCAAAAAATTTTTTTTGGGTTTTTTGGGGTTAAAAAGGGAAAAATTTTTTCCCCCCCCCCTTTTTTTTTTTTAAATTAAAAATTTTAAAAAAAAAAACCCCCTTTTTTTTTAAAAAATTTTTTTCCCCTTTCCCCCCTTTTTTTTCCCCCCCCGGGGGGGAAAAAAAAAATTTTTTTTTCCCCCCCCCTTTTTTTTTTTCCAAACCCCCCCCTTTTTTAAAAAAAAAAAAATTTTTTTTTTTCCAAAAAAAAAAAAATAAATTTGGGGGTGGTTTTGGGGAAAAAAAAAAAAATTTTTTTTTTTTAAAATTTTTTAAAAGGGAAAAACCCCCCCCTTTTTTGTTTTTTTTTTCAAAAAGGGGGAAAAAATTTTTTTTTAAAAAAGGGAAAAAATTTAAAAAAAAGGGGAAGGGGGAAAAAGCCCAAAAAATTTTTTTAAAAAAAAATTTTTTTCCCAAAAAAAAAGGGGTTTTTCCCCAAAAAAATTTTTTAAAAAGGAAATTTTTTGGGGAAAAAACCAAAAAAAACCCAAAAAAAAAATTTAAGGGAAAAAAACCCCTTTTTTTTTATTCAAAAATTTTTTTTTAAAAAAGGAAAAAAAAAGGGGGGGGGGGAAAAAATTTAAAAATAACCCAAAAAAAATTTTTTTAAAAAAAGGGGGGGGCCCCCCCTTTTTTTTAAAAAATTTTTTTTTTTTAAAAATTTTTTTTTAAAAAAAATTTTTTTTTAAAAAATTTTTTTCCCCCCAAAAAAAAAAGGGGGAAAAAAAAAAAAAAAAAAATTTTTTTAAAAAACCCCCCCCTTTTTTTTTTTTTTGGGTTTGGGGAAATTTTTAGGTTTAAAAAGGGGGGGGGGCCCCCCGGGGGGCTGCTGAGAAGAACAGAATGATGCCTCCTCCCCCTCTATAAAAGCCAATCACTGAATTCACACTATGGGTATATTCACACTGCACAGTTATAGCAGTGTGATACCACTTTAACTGCCATGATTTTCTCTTATTTGAAAAAGATATTTGGAATTCTCTACCAAAGAATTCAACTATAATCCAGGGGAGTGAATTAAAGAATTCTAAGTACCTCAGCAAACTACAAAAATTCTGTAGGATGGAGCCGTCGTGGAGTTGACATGGTATCAAACTGCTACAGTTATGCATTGTGACTACACACTGAATCTTATTTCAAAATGAATGATGGGGCAATGTCTTTCAGTTCATCTGAGAGAAGATAACTAGTTGAGGTGAGTGCAGAGCATGCCATAAAGCACACACAGCTCCACTGATTCCCTGCATCTGCTAGCTGTAGTGGCTATCTTGATCTTCCTAATGGTAGGACTGGCCCAGCACTTTGATCATGAAATCACGTAATTACAGAGGTAAGCCTTACTCAGTGAGAAATTGCATGTGACCATGAATATTTTATTGCTAAAACTCCCCAGAGAACTGTTCACTGATATAGGAACAGTTCTTAGATTGCTGGCTGATGTGCACAAATGCTTTGTTTGTGGGAAGCTCAATTTGCAGCATCCACAACAACTCAGTGAGGTAGTTTAGGCTAGGAAACAATAACGAGCACAAGGAGGGATTTGTATTTTGTATTTTGATTAGAGGTTTGGACCCAGCTCTGTCTGGTGTGGTAAGGTCAAAATTCTGGTCACTGTACTGTACACTGGCTATATGTTAGTGGATATATGTGTTAGTGTGCATACACATGCCTTCAAGTCACCTGTCGACTTAAGGCAACCACATGAATTTCATAATGTTTTCATAGGCAAGTATATCTTAGAATTATAGCCCACAGCACATTGGCAGTCTCCCATCTACTGCTATCTAGGGCTGACCCTGCTTAGCCTCCAAGATCAGTATGGAATCTGGTGCCTTTAGGATATTTAGGTACTGCTGTATATTTTAAGAACCTTCTAATCACTAGGCCAACTTTTTCCTTTGAAAAAACAGAAACGTGTATAGATAGGAACACAATGTCTCACAAGTCAGGGTTAAGACAATATTTACACACTTCTGCATGATCAAAATGCATCACAATGCATCACTTTTACTCAACAGTTTTGCATGATCACAATGCGTCACTTTTACTGAAGATTATTGTCCTGAAATATTTTTATAAGCGTTTAAACTTCCAGAAGACTTGGCTATGCTGCAGTGGACTAACATACCTACCCCACCATATTAAAATGGGGTAAAGTGGGAAATGAGCCCCCCTTGATGCCCCCTTTTAAACAGGCTATGTGATTGCTGGTGATATTTGAAGCAATTAAAGCATTCAAACATCATGATACAGTGACTTTCATCTTCATCTGAACTTAAGAGTTTGTATCCACAGTCTATACAAAAAGGCTCTATCAGTCCTCTTGCTGACTGCCATGAGTCCAAATTATCCATCAGCCTCACTGTGTGGGTTATGGCAATTATACTATTAAATTAGCAACAGAAAGGCCAACTTTTCTCCTGTGAACTATTTATTTGAATAATTTCTTATCTCGTTATTGCCATAACAGCTGGTTCTACCATTAGAAAGGGATGAAGAAATTCCTTCAGCTGGCAGATGCTGACCAGGAATTTGTAGCATTGGTTAAGATGTTGGAAGACACAGTTGTGTGTATGTCATATAGCCCACTTTGCACCTCCTTCTCTCGGTTCCACCACTTTCACAAGCACAGTTGGTGGGGACCAAAAGAGGGCCTTCTCAGTGGCAGCCCCAACACTTTGGAACTCTCTTCCTAAAGGGATCAGAAAGGCCCCCTCCCTACTGCCTTTCCCCTAGCAAGGAAAATCCTTTTTATTCCATCATGCTGTTAATATAGAAAGTTATTAAAGAACAAGTTAAAGGGTGGTATATTGTTTTAAATGGAACTGTTTTAAATTGTATTTTTAATCTTTGTAATTGCATTTAATCTTTTAAAAAATTTTTTAAAACCCCCCAAAAAAAAAACTTTTTGGGAAAAAAAAATTTTGGGAAGGGAAAAAAACCCCCAAGTTTTAAAAAACCCCCCAAAAAATTTTTTTTGGGGTTTTTTTTCCCCAAAAAAAATTTTAAAAAAATTTTCCCCCCCAAAAATTTTTTTGGGGGTTTTTTTTTTTCCCCAAATTTTGGGGGGGGAAAAAAAACCCCCTTTCCCCTTTTTTTCCCCTTTTTTTTTTTTTAAAAAAAACCCCCCCCCAAATTTGGGCCCCCTTTTTTTTGGGTTTTCCCGGATCCAAAAAAATTTTTTTTTTAAAAAAAAATTTTTTCCCCCCCCTTTTTTTATGGTTTTTTTTAAAAAACCCCCCAAAAAAAAATTTTTTTTTTTTTAAAAAACCTTTTTTAAAATTTGGGGAAATTAAAAAAAAATTTTTTTTTTAAAAAAATTTTTAAAAAAAAAGGGGGGGTTTTTTTTTTAAAAAAAAACCCCCCCCCCCCCTTTTCCCCCTTTGGGCCCGGGGGGACCAAAAAAAAAACCCCAACCTTTTTAAAAAAAAAAAATGGGGTTTTTTTTTTCCCCCCCCCCAAAAAAAATTTTTTTTTGTTTTTAAAAAAAATTTTTTTGGAAAATTTTAAAATTTTTTTTTAAATTTAAAAATTTTTTTTTTTTTTTTTTTTTTTTTTAATTAAATTTAAAAAATTTTTTCCCCTTTTTTTTAAGGTTATTTTTTTTTCCCCCTTTTTTTTTAAAAAAAAATTTTTTTTTGGGGGGTTTTAAGGGGGGAAAAAAAAAAAAGAAAGAAAAAAAAAAGGGGAGGGAAATTTTAAAAAAAAAACCCCCCCAAGGGAAATTTGGGTTTTTTTTTTTTTTTAAAAATTTCCCCCCCCCTTTTCCTTTTTTTTTTTTTTTTCCCTTTTTTGGAAATTTTCCCAAAAATTGGTTTTTAAAAAAAAAAAATTTTTTTTAAAAAAATTTTTTGGAAAATTTTCCCCCCCCTTTATTTTTTTTAAAGGGGGGGGTTTTTTTTTAAAATTTTAAAAAAAAATAAATTTTTAAAAAAAGGGGGTTTTTTTTTAAAAAAAAAAAAAAATTTTTTTAAAAAAAATTTTTTTTGGGGAAGGGGCCCCTTTCCTTAAAAATTTTGGGGGAAATTTTAAATTTTTTTTAAAAAGGGGGAAAAAAACCCCCCCTTCCAAAAAAAAAAAAAAAAAAAAACCCCCAAAAAAAAATTTTTTTTTTGGGGAAAAAAAAAAAACCCCCAAAAAATTTTTTTTTTTTTTAAAAAAAGAAAAAATTTCACAGGGTTTTTGGAAAAACCCCCCCCCCTTTTTTTAAAAAAAAACCCCCGAAAAAAATTTTTTTAAAAAAAAAATTTTTTTAAAAAATTTTTTTTTCCCAAAATTTAAAAATTTTTTTAAAAAAAAAACCTTTTTTTTTCCCTAAACCCCCAATTCCCAAACAATTTAAAAAAATTTTTTAAAATTTTTTTTTTCCCCCCAATTCCAAAAATTTTTTTTTTTTCCCCCCCCTTTTTTTAAAAATTTTTTAAAAAAAAAAACCCCAAAAATTCCGTTTTTTTCGGGTTAAAAACCCTTTAAGGGGGGGCCCCCGGGCCCCCCCCCTTTTTCCCCCCTTTTTTTCCGGGGAAAAAAATTTTTTTTTTTTAAAAAAAAAAAATTTAAAAAAAAACCCCCCGGGGGGGTTTTTTTCCCCCCCCCAAAAGGGGGAAAATTTTTTTTTTTGGGAAAAAAAAATTTTCCCCCTTTTTTTTTTCCCCCTTTTTCCCCCCTTTTGGGTTTTTTTTTTTTGGAAAAAAAAAAGGGGAAAAAAAGGGGGGGAAAAAAATTTTTTTTCGGGGGAAAAAAAAAACCCCCTTTTTTAAAAAGGTTTTTGGGCCCCCCGGGGGGGGGAAAAGGGGGGAAACCCCAAAAGGGGTTTTTTGGGGGGGGGGGGGGGGCCCCCCCTTTTTTTTGGGGCCCCCTTTTTTTCCCCCCCCGGGGGGGGGGGCCCCCCCAAAAAAAAAAGGGGGGGTTTTTTTTTTCCGGGTTTTTGGGGGGAAGGCCCCCCCCCCTGGGAAAACCCCCCCCCCCCCTTTTTTCCCAAATTTTTTTGAAATTTTTTTTTGGGGAAAACCCCAAAAAACCCAAAAAAGGGGGGGGCCCCCAAAAAAGGCCCCCCCTTTTTTTTTTTAAAAAAGGGGGGGGGGCCCCCTTTTTGGGGCCCCCCTTTTTTTGGGGGTTTGGGGGTTTTTTTTTTTTTTTTTTAAAAAAGGGGCCCTTTTTAGGGTTTTTTTTTTTCCCCCGTTGGGGGGTTTTGGGGGGGGGGGAAAAAAAAAATTTTTTTTAAAATTTTTGGGTTTTTTTTTAAAACCCAAAATTTTTTTTCCCCCCCCTTAAAGGGTTTTTTTTTTAAAAAAAAAAACCCCTTTTTCCCGGGGGGTTTTCCAAATTTTTTAAAAAAAAAAATTCAAAAAAAAAAAGGGGGTTGGGGGTTTTTTAAAAAAAAGGGAAAAAACCCCCCAAAAATTTGAAAAAATAAAAAAAAAATTTTCCCCGGGGTTTTCCCTTTTTTTAAAAAAAAGGGTTTTTTTAAAAAAAAATTCCCTTTTTTTTTTCCCCCCCAAAAAGGGGGGGGGGTTTTTTTCCCCCGTTTGGGGGGGGGGGGAAAAAAAAATTTTTTTTTGGGAAAAACCCCCCTTTTTTCCCCCCCCCCCCTTTTTTCCCAACCCCCTTTTTTTTTTAAAAAAAAATTTTTTTTTTTTGGGGAAACCCCCTTTTTTTGGGGGGTTTTTTTTTTTTGGGAACCTTTTTTTTCCCCCCCCCAAAAAAAAAAAAACAAAAATTTTTTTTTTTTCCCCCCTTTTTTTTTTTAAAAAACCAAAACCCCCCTTTTTTTGGGGGAAAAAAAGGGGGAAAAAAAACCCAAAATTTTTTTAGCCCCCCTTTTTGGGTTTTTTGGGGGGGGGGTTTTTTTTTTTTTTTAAAAATTTTTCCCCCCTTTTTTTTTTTAAAAAGGCCGGGAGGGGCCCAAAAAAAAAAACGCCTTTTTAAAAAAACCCCCCCTTTAAAAAAAAGGGGGGGAAAATTTTTTCCCGGGGGGAAAAAAAAAAGGGAAAGGGGGGGGTTTTTTTGCTTTCCCAAAAAGGGGGTTTTTTTTTAAAATTTTTGGAAAACCCCCCCAAAAAAAAAAAAAAAAAAAAAAACCCCCCCCTTTTTAAAAAACCCTTTTTTGGGGGGGTTTTGGGGGAAATCCCAAAAAAAAAAATTTTTTTTTTAAAAAACCCCAAAAGGAAAAATTTTTTTTAAAAAACCCCCGGGAAAAAATTTTTTTTCCCCTTTTCCCCGGGGGGGGGGCAAAAAAGGGGGGAAAAAAAAAAAATTTTGAAAAAAATTTAAATTTTTTTTAAAAAAATTTTTTTTTAAAAAATTTTTAAAAAAAAACCTTTCCCATTAACCCAAAAGGGGGGTTTTTAAAACTAAAAAAAGGGGGGTTTTTTTTTTTAAAAGGGCCTTTTTTTAAAAAAAAAAGGGCCAAAAAGGGGAAAAACAAAAAGGGGGGTTTTTTTTAAAAAAAAAAATTTTTTTTTAAAAAAGGGGGGAAAAAATTTTTTTTTAAAAATTTTTGGGGAAAATTAAAATTTTTTTAAAAAATTTTCAAAAAAAAATTTTTAAAAAAATTAAAGGAAAAAAATTTTTTTTAAACCCAAAAAAAATGGTTTTTTTTTTTAAAATTTTTTTAAATTTTTTTTTTTTTTTAAAAAAAAAAAAAGGGGAAACCCCAAAAAAATTTTTTTTTTTTAAAAATTTTCCTTTTAAAAAAGGGGGGGGGGAAATTTTCCCCTTTTTAAAAAAATTTTTTTTGGTTTTTAAAAAACCCCAAAAAAACAACAAAAAAATTTTTTAAAAAAAAAAGGGGGGGGAAAAAAACCCCCCCTTTTTTTTTTAAAAAAAAATTTTTTTAAAAATTTTTTTAAAAATTTTTTAAAAAAAAAAAAAAATTTTTTAAAATTTTTTTTTAAAATTAAAAAGGGGGGGTTTTTTTTTTTTCCCCCCCCCCCTTTTTTTTTTTTAAAATTTTTTTGTTTTAGGGGGAAAAATTTAAAAATTTAAAAGGGAAAAACCCCTTTTTAAAAAAGGGGCCAAAGGGGGGGCCCCCTTTTTTAAAAAAAAAAATTTTAAAACCCCCCCGGGGGGGGATTTGGGGTTTTTTGGTTTTTTTTTTAAAAAACCCAAAAAAAGGTTAAAAAATTTTTAAAAAGGGGGAAAAAAAGAAAAATTTTTTTGGTTTTTAAAAAAAATTTTTTGGGTTTCATCTTTGGCTTTTGTTTCAAAAAATTTTTTTTTAAAAAAAAAATTTTAATTCTTAAAAATTTAAATTTTAAAAAAAAATTTTTTTGCCTTTTTCAAAAAAACCCCCCCAAAATTTTTTTTTTGCCCCCCCCTTTTTCCCCCCCCCCCCTTTTTTTTTTTAAAAAAACCCAAAAAAAAACAAGGGCTCCTTTTTTTAGTTTTCCCCTTTTTTTTTGGGTTAAAAAAGGAAAGGGTTTTTTTTTGGTTTTTTAAAAAATTTTTTTCCCAAAAAAAACCCCCCTTTTAAAAAATTTAAATTTTTTTCAAAAATTTTTTTTTTTTTTAATTTTTTTTTTTCCCCCGGGGGCCCCCCCCAAAAAAAAAAATTTTTTTTTAAAAAAAAACCTTGGTCAAATTTCCCCACCCTTTTTTAAAGAAAAAATTTTTTTTTTTTTTAAAAGGGTTTTTTCAAACCCCCCTTAAAAGGGCCCCAAAAAAAAAAAAAAACCCCTTTTTAAAAAAACCCCCTTTTTTTCCCTTTTTTCCCCCCCCAAAAAAATTTTTAAAAAAAAAAACCCCTTTTTGAAAGGGGAAAAATTTTTTTTTTCCCCCCCCCTTTTTTTTTTCCCCCCCCAAATTTCCCGGGGGGAAAGGGGGGGGGGGGTTTTTTTTTTGGGAAAAATTTTTTTCCCGGGGGCTTTTTCCCAAGGGGAAAAAAGGGGAAAAAAAAATTTTTTTTTAAAAAACCCCCCAAAAACCCCCAAAAACCCTTTTTTTTGGAAAAAGGGGCCCCCCTTTTTAAAATTTTTTTTTTTAACCCTTTTTTTTGGGGGCAAAAAGGGAAAAATTTTTGGGGGGAAAAAAAAAAAATTTTTCCCGGGAGGAAAAAAATTTTTTTTTTTTCCCCGGTTTTTGTTGGGGGTTTTTAAAAAAATTTTAAAAAAAAACCCCAAAAAACCTTTGGGGCCCCTTTTTTTGGGAAAAATTTTTTTTTTAAAAAAAAGGGGGGGGGGCCCCCCAAAAAAACCCGGGGGGGCCCCAAAAAAAATTTTTTTCCCCAAAAACCCCCCAAAAAAAAAAAAACCCCCTTCCCTTTTTTAAAAAAAAAAAACCCAATTCCCCAAAATAATTTCCCCCAAAAACCCTTTAAAAAGGGGGAAAACCCCGGGGAAAAAATTTTTAAAAATTTTTTCAAATTTTTAGGGGGTTTTTTTTTTAAAAAAAAACCCCCCCCCCCTTTTTTTTTGGGTTTTTGGGGGAAAAAAAAAAAAAAACCTTTTCCCCGGGAAAACCCTTTTTTTTTAAAAAAAAGTTTTTTTGGGGGGGGGGAAAATTTTTCCCCCCAAAAAAAAAAAACCCCCGGGGAAAAAAAAAAATTTTTTTCCCCCCCCCAGCCAAATTTTTCCCCCCCCCCTAAGGAAAAAAAACCCCCCAAAGGGCCCCAAAAAAAAAAAAAAAAAAAAAGAAACCCAAATTTTAAAAAAAGGCCCCCCCCGGGGGAAAAAAAAAAAAAAAATTTTTTGGGGGGTTTTTTTTTGGGGAAATTTGGGGTTTTTTGGATAAAATTTTTTTAAAAAACCCCCCCAAAAAAAAAGGGGAAAAAAAAGGGGGGAAAAAGGGGGGGGGGGTTTTGGGGGGGGGCCCCCCAAACCCCCCCCGGGGGGGGGGGGAAAAACCCCCCGGGGGGGTAAAAAATTTTTTTTAAAAAAAAACCCCCGGGGAAAAAAGGGCCCCCCCAAAAAATTTTAAAAACCCCCCGTTCCCCCCAAAAAAAAAAGGGGGCCCCCCCCCCCTTTTTTTTAAAAAAAAAGGGGCCCCAAAAACCCCCGGGAAAACCCCGGAAAAAAGGCAAAAAAAATTTTTTAAAAAAATTTTCCCCCCGGGGGGTTTTTTTTTAAAAAAAAAAAACCCTTTTTTTTAAAAAAAAAAGGGGAAAAAAATTGGGGAAAAGGGGGGGAAAAAAAAAAAAAAACCCCCAAAAAAAAAAAAAAAGGGCCCCCCTGGGAAAAAAAAAATTTTTTTTTCCCCCTTTTTTTTTTCCCCCAAAAAAAAATTTCCCCTTCCCCCCGGGGGGGGGGGGGAAAAATTGGGGGGGCCCCGGGGGGGCCCCCTTTTTTTACCCAAAAACAAATTTTTAACCCCTTTAAAACCCCAAAAAATTTTTTTTCCAAACCCCCAAAAAAAGGGGGGGTTAAAAAAAAAAGGGGGAAAAAAAAAAAAAAAAAAAAAATTTTAAAATGTTTTTTTTTTAAAAAAAGTAAATTTTTTGGGCCCAAACCCTTTTGGTTTGGGTTTTTAAAAAAAAAAAATTTTCCCAAAAATTTTTTTTTTTTGGGAAAAAAAAAGGGGGTTTTTTAAAAAAACAGGGGAAAATTTTTTTCCGTTTTTTTTGAAAAAAAAATTTCCCCTTTTCCAAAAAAAAATTTTTTTTTTTTTTTTCCCCCCAAAAACCCCAAAAAAAAATTTTTTTTTCCTTTTTTTTTTTTCCCTTTTTTTTTTCCCCCTTTTTAAGGGGTTTTTTTTTAAAAAAAAAAAATTTTAAGGGGAAAAGGTTTTTCCCCCAAATCAAAATTGGTTTTTCCGGGAAAAAAATTTTCTGAAAAAAAATTTTTTTTTGGGTTAAACCCTTTATTTTTTGTTTTTTTCCCCAAAATTCAAAATTTTTAAAAAAAATTTTTTCCCCAAAAAAAAAATTTTAAAAAAACTTTTTAAAAAAAAATTTTTAAAAGGGAAAAATTTTCCCGGCCCCCTTTTTTTTTTTTCCCCAAAAAAAAAAAAAAAAAAATTTAAAAGGGTTTTTTCCCCCCCTCGGGGGTTTAAAAGGGTTTTTAAAAAAAAATTTTTTTTCCCAAAATTTTAAAAAAAAGGGGTTTTTTTTTTCTTTCCCCCCCAAAAAAATTTTTTTTCCCCCTTCCCCAAAAAAAAAGGGGGGAAAAAAAATTTGGGAAAAAAAAAAAAACCCAAAAAAATTTTTTAAAACCCCCTAAATTAAAATTTTTTAAAAAAAAAAATTTTTTTAAAAAAAATTTTTTAAAAAAAATTTAACTTTCCCCCTTTTTAAAAAATTTTTAAAAAAAATTTTGGGGGTTTAAAAAAAAATTTTTTTGGGGGGCCAAAAAAAGGGGGCCTTTATTTTTTTAAAATTTTTCCCAAAAAATTTTTTAAAAAATTTTTGCCTTTTTTTTTGGGGGGGGGGAGGGAAAAAAAAAGGGGGGAAAAAAACCCCTTTAAAAACCCAAAAAAAACCCTTTTTTAATTTTTTTAAAAAATTTTCCCTTTTAAAAACCAAATTTTTTAAAAAAAAAAAAGGGGTTTTAAAAAAAGGGGGTTTTTTTTAATTTTTTAATTCCCCAAAAAAAAGGGGGTTAAAAAAATGGGCCCCGGGGGGTTTTTTTGAAAAAATTTTTTTTTTAACCCAAAAGGGTTAAAAAAAAGGGTTTTTTTCTTTAAATTTTTTTCCCCAAAAAACCCCCCCAAAAAAGGGGGGTTGGGGCGAATTTGGGGTTTTTTTTTAAAATTTTGGGTTTTTTTTGGGGGGGGGGAAAAAAACCTTTTAAGGAAAAAATTTAAAAAAAAAAAAACTTAAAAAAACCC
>CAOLHI010006929.1:0-22485 GCA_948474755.1 Ctenosaura bakeri
AGTGTGGGAGAGGGTGCCCCACAACTGCTTCTCAGTGAACTGGATCTTGCACAATGACTTCTACTCCACCTCATGGCGTGACAGAAACAATTAGCCAAGCTATAATGTAGTATGAAACAATTGCATTAAATTAGAGCTACAGGCCACCAGCCATAGCCAATCAGCTGGTGCAAAAAACCCTGACTTGAGCCAATCAACTGGCACCAAGGAGAAAGGGGAGATACATCTCTAAGAGCTCAGTGGATGGTATTTATTTTTTTAAAATTCAGAACAAGCACTACTTCTTTTGACCTATGTGTATAATTCAATGGCCTTCTTAATATTTCCTCATTGAAAATAAATAAATACCATCCACAGAGAACTTGGAGATGTATCTCCCCCTTTTTGTCAGATGCTGTTAGATGCTCTCCAGTATTGCCTCTTCTCAATCAGCTGGCTGCCAGCATCAGTCAGTAGCAACTGCCTGGGAAAATACAGGGTGGTTAGGCCGGAAGCCAGTGAAGGCTAGAACAGCCACAACTACATGGCAAAGACAGTTTTATTGCCACCTAGAGGGCTGAGAAAAACTTTCCTCAGAAGATCCACAGAGGGAAATTGTGCCCCATGGACCTGGCAAGGACTCTGATTGGATGGATCAGCCAGTGGTGTCATGGCTAGAACCAGCCATAGTGCTGGAACTGATCTTCTACCTCTCAGCTGTGTGGATGCAAAAGGTATGCCCAGTGTGCATTCATCTTAGCTTCTATAAGAATTATTCAAATTGTCCAAATTTTCACATTCTGAATTAATATACGGATGTATGCAATTCCATTTTGATTTTGACTTGCATTAACTTTTCAACTGAATTCTCAGGATTTTTGAAAAAGATGCATGCAAAATATGAATGTTAAAGCAACTGCATTCTAGAATAAATGTGTTATTGGAATCACTTGCCAAGGTATGTATGAGAAGAAACATTAAAAAGCCTGTGCATTTTCAATATGAATTTCCCCCAAATGTCTTGCACATTGATGGAGAAATTGGATAGAACAAAAATGTGACTAAATGAGAAAAAATGAATGAAAGAGAAATAACAATCAAATGTTCCCACATCACCATTAAGGAGGTTGTGATGCCCTCCCTGAGAAGGGCATGCTAAATCTCCTGCTCCTTGAAGTCCATATGCTGACACTGGAGCATGTGGTTCAGAAAAGCATGTGCAAACCTTGATAAAACCTCAGAAAACTTGTTACTTCATAGACTAAGCTATGATCTTCATCAGTTCAAAGTGAAGAACTTCTCTGGTAACTCCTCCTTGGGGGTCTTACAACATATGTGTGTATGTACTTTCAAATCACCTGTCAACTTGTGGTAGCCTCATGAATTTCCTAGGAAAGAATTTCTTGTCCAGCTGAAGCAGTTCATTTCAGTAAACCCTTTTATCATACATGATGAGTCTCTCTTCCCTGCCTCTAGTTTCATACATGCCAATCTTACAGAAAATATGGACAATATACCCTCTTAAATGGCTAAGCACTGATCTCTCAAACACAGACCAAATAAGAAGGACTTGGAAGGCTTATGAAATATGGGTAGACTTGAACAATGCTTGGAACATTTCAGGACAAGAGAAGTCCCAGATGTGTAGCATGGTTTCCAAGAATGCTTCTAGGGATATGCAAATTCTTTTATCTTTTTTTAAAAGTTTTTTTCCTAAAATTTTCATTTTCTATTTTCTCTGCGAAGATTTCTCTGAAATAGACTGAAAATAGGTTGCTGGCTGCCGGAGTGAAAACTGTAGAGAGGGCTCCTGTGCCTCTAATGATTGCATAGAGGAGGGAATTTCAGCTGGTTTTGCTTGTCATGCAACCAGGTAACAAGCAAGACCTGCTGAAATTCCACTTCTACAGCCATTAAAGGTACAGGAGCCCTCTACAGTTTTTACTCTGGCAACCCTATTTACATAATCTTGTAGGTTGTCAATGTTTTCTGATGTATTTTTTAAAAAGCCACTCACAGTGACATGAGTCTTTCTGTTCCTGATGCTTCCTACCAACATTGTGTCATCACTGGCCATGGTTCCCACAATGCTTTGAGAGCAAAATGATGGCATGTGACATGGTGCCATTACTACAAGAAGTGTGGGTTTCCCCCACTTTTTCTATTTTAGCTAAAAACAGGGGAAGGGAAGCAAAATCACCACCATCACATGAGATGGATTTACCTATTCCTTGCGATCTATCTGGGAAATTTTATCTCACAATGAGCAAACCAAGAAATGATTTTTTTAAAAGTGAAAGTTTTTGGTACAACTCCAGTCTGGCACACTTCTATTAAGCACAAGGCCCTTTTCATGTAATTAGTGCCAGCATGCTGTAAAGTTGTAGCAAGGTCCATTTTTACATTTAGCCTCAAATTGTCATGTCCTGTATAAAAGCATATTGCGTGGAAGTAAAGTGGGAAATAATGTTGTATCACAATTCATGTTCAGACCAGTTATCTAGCTAATGGTCTAACTCTTGCAAAGGGTCATTTCTGGAACAGAAAGCTAAGAAGGATGAAGCATACTCAGGCTTAAGCACTCACAGTTTTTAGGCAAGATAGCAGTAAAAATAACATGAAATCATTAGCTGTTTCAAGGACAGAGGGCTCTGTCCAGAGAAAAGTTAAATGCTTAATTCAGTTTGATATCCCTCTTAACCTCTTCTAATTTTTCCAGAGAATGAAAGGCCATTTGCAGTGCTGTCATAGTGAGCATCCAAGCAATGTTTTTAAAAAGTCAATTTAGGAATGTTATGTTTGAAAACAGAGCTGATCAGTGCTTGCAGTGCTTTTGTTTTACCTACATTCAATTAGAAAAAAAATTAAACTGCCATTCATGTTCAGGTTCTGGAACTGATTAAGTTGATGGCTTGGAAGGAGGTAATTAAAAATCCAGGTTTTAAAAATGGGCTGATGGAAAATTCAACCAATTTGGGCATTCAAGCCTATGTCCAATTGTTCAATTCAGCTAGAGTAGACATGGTGAAATCAATGGGACTTCTGTAAGTGTTGAATTATCAAGATCATTTGATTTGATTTGATTTGGATTTGAGCTTCAGCATCTTGTAAAATGTGACTGAAAGCTAAGAAAAAATATGCAAATATATGTGACCTGGAAACTGTGAAACTTCATTGAAACTTCATTCCAGTGTACTTGGTGAGTTCTCATCCTGTTCTTGGTCAGATGAAAGAATCTGCAGTTAGCAGGTTTTTTCTCTTCTCTTCAATTCTACACATTTAAAGAAACAATGATAGTTTCTTTCTCTTCTTTTGTTGTTAGCTGCCATCAAGCCAACTTTGGCTTATGATAACCCTATAAATGAGAGACCTCTTCCTCTTTTCCTACTGCCTTACATCTTACTAAGAATTATTGTATTTTCTAATGAACCATGTCTTCTCACGATATGTCCAAAGTATGACAGTCTGAGTTTAGTCACTTTGACATCTAGGGTGAACTCTAGCTTGATGTGTCCTAGGACCCCTTTATTTGTCTTTTGAACAGTCCATGGTATTTGCAGAACTCTCCTCCAGCACCACATTTCAGATGAGTTGATTCTCTTCCTGCCAGGTTTCTTCACTGTCCAGATTTCACAACCATACCTAGAAATTGGAAATACAATGGGACGGACAGTCCTGACTTTGAATTTATGTATCTTTGCACTTGAAAATTTTGTCTAGTTCCTTCATAGCTGCCCTTCCAAGCCCTAGTCTTCTTCTGATTTCTTGACTACAGTCTTCGTTCTGATTAATGACTATACCAAGGTATGAAAAATCTTTCACTGTTTCAGTGTCTTCATTGTCTGCTTTAAAGTTATGTAAATCACCTGTGGTTATTATTTTTGTTTTCCTAATGTTCAGCTGTAACCCTACATTTCTACTTTCCCCAATAATCATTCCAAATATTTTCTGCTAGTAGTAATGGTGTCACCTGCATTTCTTAAATTGTCAATGATTCCCCCTCTAATTTTCATACCTTCTTCTTCTGAGTCTAATGTATGATACGTTCAGCCTACAAGTTAAATTATTTCCTCTCCATTCTGTTGGTCAAGCCACATATTTAAAAATGAATAAGTCTATCTGGTTTTGCCTACTATTTACAATGGAATATTTCTCTCAGACCTTCAAAAAAAAGTCATGTATCAGGCTGGCTTACCTGCTAGACTCAAGGAAAAAAAAACCCCATGATCTATTTACCCTGCAGAGAACCACATAAACATTCCTTCCAGGTAAATTAGATTTAAAGTGCAGGGCTGCAAAAGAGAGCTTTGATCCATTAACAAATAAACCACCCAGTTTATGAATCTTTTACAGACCTGACACAAGTTATTTACTGAATTATCATGATATACAGATGGTATTTCACTGGTAGTCATAGCTACCTGGACAGGTCAAATATATTTCAATACAGAAGTACAGTGCAAATCACAAAATTTATTTTAGTGAAGATACAAGAAATCCTAGGGTATTTGCTGGTCTACAACTTTTCCATTTAGAAAAAAAGCAAACTAGCCACAGACCCCAGCTCTTAATAATTGTGTACCATAAAATAACGTACTGTTAAGAATATAGAGATGTCTATGTGCAGCACAAACTCATGGCAAAGCTTAGCCATGGCTTGTCATGATGCTTTCATTATTGCCGAGCTGAAATTTCTTAGAAGATATTTTGTATGAAAACATTTCTGATGTTCTTTTCCTGACTGCTTAGAATGCCATTGCAGAATTGTCCCTCTTCTATGGTGGTTGATATTATTATTATTATTATTATTATTATTATTATTATTATTATTATTATTATTATTATTGCCACCACCATCGATAGGGTGTTGATACAAATTTGTCAAGAGGCTAGTTTCTTGGCCCTGACATGCAAAAGCAGTAAGATTTGCTTTTGCAGAAAGTCTGTTCCCTTAAAGCAGGAATATTTTCTGAGGAGAAGAATCCTTTTGTTACATATGTAAATGATATGATAACTGATGTAAGCCTATATGTTAATACATGTAGTATGCCAAGTAACCATTGTCTGTCTTTGGACTGGAATCTTGAATTAGTCTAGATCAGTGGTTTCTCTTTCAAATCCTCCTCTAATATCCAGCCATGTCCATTTATCCACTTGTTTAGAGACTGTCTTATTTGTCTACTCCAGAGTGTAGAGGAGCTTTGCTGACAAAGGATATCTTATGTTTCTTTGGAAGACGAACACCTAAGAGGAGCTTGGATATTGTGGGTGATGCTGCCGGGACCTATTGCATTGCTGCCAGAATAGATATAGGGACAGAGTTGGCACCTGGGTTTGCAAAAGAGTTTGCCCCCATGTTTCCATCCATTTTATGTAACAGATGGGAAGTTCTTTAAGGTTGGGGGGCTGTTCATAGGCAAGTAAAGACTTGCTGCCTAGACTTTGTGAGAGGAACATTGTTCTTGTAGCTTACTGACTAGCTGCCTCATTTTTCCTAAGCCACAATTGTTTCCCCATAACCTCCCTGTGTGTAATGTTACCACATCAAAAGAAAGATAACAACAGGAAGGCCTGTGGGAATAGATGCTGCTGCAGTGGCTACGATTGTTTCTCAGATGCTCCTTAGAATTATGGTACATGATAGCACTGAAGAGAGAGGCAAATTATGGGTAGAATTAGCTGCATAGATAAGCAGTGCTTCTATCTTACAAGTGGACAGATTGCAGTCCCCAGGTTTAATAGTAGTACAACTGAGAAAGTAGCAGCTTCAGTACCACCACCACCACTTGAAAACAAGGTAATGAACTGGTAGAGAGAAGGTTTCGCTATTCCACTGAGGCACTATCTGGAGAAGGACATTTATTGGCCTCAGCCTGCCTAAGGTCAATTTTCCACTGAGAGTTTCTTCCTGCTTCAGGCAGTACAACAAAAAAGACATCTGTGAAGGAGCAAGGAACAGTACTGGACTCACAGTCTGAAGGCCTGTGCAAGGTCCAAAGCCAGGCTTGGCAGTGTGAGAAGTAAGGTCTGGAAGGAGGCCAAAACTGGGAGATCCAATGAACAGTTCAGAAGTCACAAGAAAATGGACAACTACTTCCTCTCTTAGACCAATCACAAAGACATTGTTCCATCACTCCATGGGTAGAACAGAAGGCTTTTAAGTTTGTGCTTTCAGAGCCCCTTTCAGAAACAGTTTGAAAGTCATCAGTGTCATCTTTGGAACTGTCTACCCCGAGGAGGATCCAACTAAAAAGAAACCCCTTTGATTCACAAGGACACCTTCAGCAAGTGGGGCCCTTATATGTCTGACTGCTGATTAAGCCTACATTTAAGGCAGTAGCCCATCCTGAGATTCATTGGCTGCTTAACACCCCTTCTGTGACTAAGAGAGGGATTGACTACATCTTGAGGAGAAGGCTAGGCTTCTGTCTTCAGTGAAGAACCCAGATCTTCCTCAAAATCCTGAGGTACAGGCAGTTCTTTTATGAAGTTTGGCTGGGGAGATATCCAATACATCATCCAGTGAGGAGTCATCTACCCTTCTGGGAGACTTTTGCTGTGCCCAAGAGCTCTTCCAACTTCTGGAACCATCTCTGATGTTTGTTAATGGACTGCATGTATTCTTTTCCAGTGCTGGGTCTTATTTCAGTCTGGAAGCTGCAAAGAAGTCATTTAAACATCCATGATATTGCCAGACTAGGATTCCCAGAAGTGTTTGGACTTCAGCTTCCCAAATCTATGACTATTGGACTTTTGTGGGGGTTCTTCTGGGAGAGGAAGTCATTTTGGGGGTTAGGAATCAGTGAGTTATACAAAAATGTATTGATCATGGTTAATGCTGTTTTGAATTATCTTGGGATCTGTAAAGGCTGCTTCCTGTTTGCATGGAAATCTCCCAACGCTGAAAGACTCTGGGCATACAGTCAATCCACAACTGGCTAGACAAAACTTGGACATTGGGTTGTGTAATTAATCCACAATTTATGGTCAAGCCAAAGGTTTAGAAAAAGAAGACAAGTTTGTGCAAATGTGAAAATTTTTTATTCTGTATACCAACAAGAATGTTTCCCCTCATGGTTCCCCTTCTCTCTCTTGTGAATTTTTGGGAGAAATTTGTCTGATGGTTTGTCCCGTATAGCATAACTCTGACAACATGACTTGTGGAACTACTGGTCATTTTGTTGATACTGCTTGTGCCTGTTCTGTTGGGATGTTTCTGGTTTGTGGATTCTCCCTTGCATTTCAATAACTTCTTTGCCATCTGTAAAATTGAGGTAAGCAACTGCAGAAGGTTAAAGGGGCCTTATAAGCCTCAAAGGAGACTTTGGAAGGCAACCCCTCCCCCAGCTGCTCAGGAAGAAAATAATCTTTTTGCCACCAAACACTCTCTATGGGATCTTCTCACCATGCTTTTGGGTCTTCCTGGGCCCCCCTAGAGGGCATTTTGGATCATTCAGAGACCAAAATATTTTTTTGAAAAAAATTGCAGTTTTTTGATCCTACATGGTGGTTATTTTGAAACAATTTTTAAATCCCTAGTGAGGTCTGGGGGCCAAAAAAAAAAAAAAAGCCCTGGAGGGCCACATGTGGTCTGGGGGCCACCCTTTCCCTCTCCCCTGGTACAAAATGGAAGAGAAGGATATAAATCTTAAAACTGATGGTTGGTGTTCCTGGGTCAATGAAGTGGTAAATATCCTCTAGGCTTTAGTCTGAATCTTGAATCAGTTATCCAAGGTGCTCACCTTATTTGGGGAATAAAGTTCTATATCTTGGATACCTCCTTTAAAGTCTGGATTGAAACCCAGAGTGGGTTCAATGACATGAAAGGCACCATCCACCAGATAAGGAAACCTGCAAAGAAAGGGAAGAGAGAGCCACTGTGTTACATTACGCTTTTGTCTCAGGATTTTGTGTCACGGCAAGTTATTTAAACCAGCATGAAATATCTGGTGAATTGCCACCTAGCATGATGCATCAGAAAATGGGCAAGAAAGAGATAGATACCTTGGATTAGAAATGCTGACACTGAGATTAGTTCTGCACTGACTTAATGATTGTAATCTGTGTGTTGAGTTCTGGACTCTGGACAAAATCAATGCCTTTTAATATTCAGCGCAAGTGAAGTGGTACCAGTTTCTCAGGGAGCAGAGAGGGTCAAATTTCTCAAATGCTGGAAATTGGATCAACTCTGTATTAATAATGCCATGAAAGGGCTTGGAAACACATCCTTGCTTCTGATAGTAGGGCCTAAGTCTCTTCATTTTTGCAAAAAATATACCTTTTTTTTAATAAGAAAAATTTCCCAAATTTTGGGGGAGTTCAGACACTCATAAGGTTTTGTTTTGCTATTCTAACTACAGGAAAAGATGGAGCCCCCCCCTTTTAAAAAGGTTCAGTCAACAGGGGTGGGAAGGGTTTTGGTCTTCTGAATGCTGTTAGATAGCAACCCCTCATCATCCCTCACCACTGATTATGTTGGATGGGATGGATGAGATTTCCAGTCCAAAATATCTGGGAAACTTTAGGTTCCCTATTGCTGGGTTTGGAAATACTATTGCTACACACCCCGAAGTGAGAAGATAAGGGTAGCAAGACGTGTTCTTGGTTTAAACCTAAGCCTGAATGAGGGGTGTAAAGAATATTCACAAATGTTCACATCCCAAGTGGGAAAGGGTATCTTGATATGCTGAGACATTTCATCAGCCACAGCAAGATTTGCATTCCCAAATGGAAGTGAAAAAGCAAGTCCCTCCACCAACCCCCAGTTATCAAGATCTCTGGGATTTATGAAAGAAGACTCTATGCAAAGCTAGCCTACTTTTCTACACAACAGTCCCAGAAATCCAAAAGCTACAAATAACCCAGCCAGTGCTAGTGTTTTTAAATATCAATCCCCTCATCTCCAGCTTTAGCCAGGAGTGATTTTGCCTTCCTTGACCTATTGGCTGGAAACATATTCAGGGGTAGCCAAGTTGGCCATGCAGCAAAATACAACACAATCCAAAATCCACAAAAAAGCAATAGCTTTTTTCGGCCAACTACAAACTACAAAATGCATCATGTAAGCTTTTAAAATTTCATTGGCTTCTTCACCAAGCAAAATGTTAAAAATCATACAGGAGAATTAAAGTGATGATGTTAGAGTCACAGACCTACATTTTGCCTCAGATGTTCCTTTTTTTTGTCAGTGAAGATGGTCTAGAGGATCTCAATGCAGGCAGAGGCTACTCCCTTCCTTGGCCATGTTGGGACTAGGAACAAAAGGCAGTAAAAGAAGGTAATAAAAATATTAGCAATAGGCTGTCTCTGTCCTATGCAAGCCCACCAGCCTCTTTCACAGGCAGAGAACATTGAATTTCACAGGAAGTCTCTTTTATTGTTATATCCCGGAAAAACCTTTAGGTGCTGTACAGGTAAAACTTGCCAATTGTAGTCCAAATGAAAGAGTTTTACTTTTGTTGGAGGCAGAATCCCCAAAGGGTTCAGTCTATTGGCTGAAGGACAACATGGTTGTGTACATCTATATAAAGCAGTGAGGGGTCAGGTCTCAGCCTCCTTTCCTGTTGGAGGTCCTCAACCTCCCTCCTAATAAAGCATGGGCTTTGCCAGTCCCCTTTCAGGGTTGTGTAGGCATGTTTGGTTGCACCCATGCTGCATTTAGTTTGTTGCCCTTTGGCTTTCCCTGACACTCATTTCTGTCACAATTCCTGTGGCCACTCATGCAGGTATTATCCTCTCCTAAGGATATTCTTTAAAAAAACAACAAAAGTTTATTCATTTTTAACAGCTTTATACAATTCAAATTCAAAGAAAGGAAATATAATAAATTTACACAATATATCATATGAAAAGATTTAAATTTAAATGAGCATCCAAGAAACAGGAATGAATGATGTGAACATTACACACACACACACACACTTGCTCAAACCACTATACTATGTGGTTTGAGCTTTGGACTATCACCCTGGAGACAGATTTAAATCCCCACTCAGCTATCCAAACCCACTTTGGGTGACTTTGGTAAGTCACACTCCCTCAGCCTCAAAGGAAGGCAAAAAGGGAAACCCACTCTGAAGAAATCTCCCTAAGAAAACCCCAGATGGTTCACCATAAGTTGGAAATAACTTGAGGGCAGACAGCAACAAAAAAAAATCCAATAAATAAGAATCCTGAGGAACTCCTCAAGGTACCAGAGCATGAAGAATAGAGTCCTTGTATCTCTCACTGCCAATCCACAAGGAAAGGTGCCATCTTGGGGAGGACTCCCTTGAGTGCTTCTGTTTCCCTTCATGGCAACAATTGATGATGAACCAGGGTGCCTGAGCATTTATAGGGTTTCCCTGTTGGGAAATAATTGCCTAACAGCACATTTGACTTGACTGGATCTGTTGAAAGGAAATACTGGCAAACTCTGTGATCCAACTATGTTGCAAATTTGTCATCAATAAAGCTGTGGACTTCATTTCTCCAATAGTATTGCTTAGCATTGTCTTTCCAGCTTGTTTAAGGGAATGGGGCAGCTGAACAGTAGATTTTTAAATAAAATTTCTTGTTTATACAAAAGTGCCACTTGTGCAATCTGTACTTCAAAAATCACATAAAGATTAAAAAGTCCTGGGGAAAAATGTCTAAAAATTCTGTCATCTCTACCTTATGGGAAGAAAAAATCCAAGATGTTATCATTCTCTTTCGCAAGAATGAAATAAATAAATGCTTGCATTGTTGGTCTGAAAGCAGAGAGTTTTTTTCTTATTTGCTTTTCTACACCCACATGTGTACACACACTTCTGTCTGGAATGGGTATACTTTCCTTTTAACAAGGAAGCTTTATTTTTTCCTAGAAAGCATGAGACTATCGAATTGTAATTCTAGTTTAAAAACAAGCCACTGAGCTTGGATACAGCTGAATGGAAAACTCCTTTGAAAATCATCAGAGAAGAGTATATAGATATTTATATTCTAGCAAGGGGGAGAAAAATACTGGATAAAGATAATTCAGCTTGTTCTGCACTGATGTCCTAAACACCTTTTCAACCATGAACTAGCTTAGTTAAAGCAAGATGACAATTGTGCCGGATTGGTGGCAGCCCAAGATGAGAGGTGGAAAAGTGTAGCTGTGATTCAACCATTTGTGACACAGCAGAATTGGAAATAAAAATTACTTAAATTGACTATGAGAAATAGGAAAGGCCTTTTTTTATGGCTGCATAAATATACATGGACACAAGGAAGCACCAGCCACGGGGAAAAAGGGAAAAAAGATATTTCAGGTGTGTCATAATATAACGGGGGTGGGAGAAAGAATCAAAATAAAAGTGCACATCACTTTACTTAGATCTATGGGATTGGCTCCCTCGCTCACTTCAGAGAGACAGAGAAAGAGAAAAGGAGGAAAACGCATCCGACATATATACATTTGGGAAAGTCAGTTGTAAACGAAAATGTTCATGCACCGTAAAATTGTCAGCAAGCCCTCAATACATTTGAAAATGAGTCCATTTGCACTTATCTTTGAAATGACAGTGAGTATTCAGTGAGTTTATTTCATGGACGGAAAAGAAGGGCACAAAAACATCATTCCATGAGTCAATCCAACATCCAGTCTCTGTATGCAACCGTTTTCAAAAGAATGAATGAATCTCCCAGTTTTGCTCTCTTTTTCATCCCCCTTTTTTATAGAAGGAATTTTTCCTCCTGTTTATGAAGAAATTTGAGACATTTTCATCCTCTCATAGGCTAGTTAGTTGATTGGAAAGGCCAGTAAATGGGCACAAGAGGTTTACTAATAGAAAATTCAGCATGAAGTGGAGAAAGTAGGTAGAGGAAGTAGAGAAGGGAAGAATATTTGGAAAATGGTTGAAAAATGTGTTCTGCAAATGTCAGGAAATCATGATGAGAGGAATCCTAGACTCATGTAAATAACCACATTTCAGGAATTATTCTATGCAAATTCACATACGATTATTTTTTTGTAGAGATAACAGCATTTTCCTATGCAGGAAATAGTACTCTGGTGCAAAATTATTATTTTTTGTACAGAAATATTTCTGCATGGAAATATTCTGTATGGAATTTCTGTATATTTCTGTATGGAAAATGACGTTCCCTGCACACAAAACAACCACATGTGAATTTTGTTCAGAATGTCTTCGACTACAAATAGTCTCTGGAAACTGTACTATTTTGGAAGACTTCCTTGAGGCAAGTAGAACATTGCTTAAATTACTTGTTGAGAAGGAAATCAGTGAAGAGTTGCATCCCTTACAGTGAAAGGGATAATGGTATCTGTTAATGGTAGATCTCATGATCACCCAATGAAGCTAAATGAAGATACCTTCAGGAGACACAAAAGGAAGCAATTTCTCACATGGAACATAGTCAGACTCATTACAATATATGGATATGATCAGAAACTTAATGGCATCAAAAGGAGATTTAACAAATTCATGGATGATGAGGCTCTCAAAAGCTGTTTGTCAAGATTACTAAATCATCCTTCTAAGACTGGAGCAAGATAACTTATTTTCATTTTAACAGTAACTTTTTTGCATGTTTTCACTTATGTTTTTGTAAGTGCTTTCCCCTTTTTGTTTCAATTCATGCAAGCTGCACTGAGTCCTAATTTTGGGGAAAAGATGGGATATAAATTAATAAATTAAAAGATAATAACAACTCTACAATATCAGTTGCTAGGCAACCACCACTAGAAAGCCATCCAATTGGCCACTGATGGGAACAGGTTATGGGCCTATATAGTCCTTTGTCTGATATGGAAAAGTTTTTCTTATGTTCTTAAATTCTGATGGGTCATGCCCTTGCAGTGGCCTGGATAGGGAGACAGAACATGGGTGGGCCACATATGATTCCCAAAGCAACTGTCCAGGCTTGGTCTGGGCTGGCAGCCAGGAGAAGATGATAACAAACAGAGGTCAGAAGCTCAGCAGTAACTTAAGTGGCCAGTTTACTAAAGAAAGGAAACAGCTTTGCAAATGAGAAGCAATAAGAGTCCCAACAATGTCCATAAATCAGAGGCAGGCAAAAACAAACACAAGTCAAAGGCTGAAACACAGGCAAGGGCAGCAAACAGAAGCATGCACAGGAGAAATGGTCATTTGATTGCTGACAAAGGCTAGAGGGGAAAGGCTCAGTTCTTATAGGCTCCAGGGTCAGTGCCTGATCAGTTGGTGCATGGTATAAATTTGCTGGGAGTGACATAGGAGACCCTTTTGGTATCTACACTGGGCAAAGGTACGCACAGCTAGATCATTCTTTATGTCAGAGTGAGCAGGGCTCGCTGCTGGGGCTGACACATCTGTTCCTAGGGCAGGTGGTGGTACTGTCTGTTCTGCAGGTTCTGCTGCAGCAGTCTCTGTGCCATGGCTTAGAGCAGATTCCACTGCCTCACACTCTGAGTCTGAATCTAGGTCCTGGAAGCCCATGACACCAACCTTGGAAACTACGGCACAACATTTGTGTGGCAGGAAGCTACAAAGCATTTAGAACAAATGAAATTTCCACCTTTCTGTCCAATTCTGTGTTGTCTGTTTTTATGGAGTTGGGTGGTCAATGGTAGGTCCTATTTGGGCAAAATTGGTCTCCAGACCCATCCAAATTGCCTGGCCTGGCCATAGAGGCAGAAGTACCATTGGAGATGATCAAGGAGGTCCATTCCCGAGATTTACCACTGAGCCTTGGTAAGCCCCCATTCCATGAATTCTGTGAGTCTGCGACTCCTCTAAGCTTTGATGACCAGAGACAGCAGTTCCATAGCCTTAGTTTGCCAGAATCTTCTTTCTGCCTTACAGACTTTGCTACTACAAATATCATTTCTGGCAAGAGATCCCAAAGAGACAGCAGAGCAGTAAACTCCAGGCCAGAGGACGCCATTCTTTTGAAGCTCTGTGCTTTTGAGTAAAGGACCAGAGCCTGTGTATATGTGTATATAAGCCTTCAGGTTGTCTGACAACTCATGGTGACTTTGTGAACGTCGTAGAATTTTTCTTAGATAAGGAATACTCAGTTTTGCCAGTTCATTCCGATCTTGCCAAATCTCGCCTACAGCATCTGGTATTTGTTGGTCATTCTAGTACTAAGCAGAGCAGACCCTGCTTGGTTTCCAAGATCAGACAGGATATACTATCTTTACAGAATTTAGGTCCTACCAGAGTTTGATAGTGGTGGTTAAATCCAGGGTGTTGTCCATGGCCTGAAAAAACTTTCTCTGAACGTCCATGCTTTTGGGATTCCTCGTCTTTTTTTCTTCTCACCCATTTTTGCCTGAGGATGAATTCTATGAGCCTGAAAAGCTAGTGTAATATAATTTGTGCCTTCTGGCTGGCCTGTTAAAGTTATTACAAAGAGACTGGATTTGGAATTTTTTGTTGTGTTTTTGGTTAACATGGTACTCCTGAAATTCTCTTGTCTTTGGGATTCCCATCTCAAATTACGCACTGATGATCTACTTCTGATCTCTTGATCAAGGTCTATAACATCCCCAGGATGGACACTCTCTAGAACCCAAATAGTTTCCAGGGTTTGGTCCACAACTCTCAATCTGGCGCTTGCAGCTTATTTTAAACTCTAAAGGCATTGCACTGGAAATCAGTCTGTTGCAGGAAGAACAAGAACCAAGGGCGGGAAGAGATCCTGTAGCATCTTAAAGACTCCCAAATTTATTGTGGCAGAAGCTTCTGTGGACTAGATGATGAAGTGGACACAAGTTCACAAAAGTTTACATTGCAATAAATTTCTTGTTTTTCAGCGTGCCACAGATCCCTTGTTTCTCTTGTTCTGCCGTGTTTATAGGTTGCCTTTCAGCCTTAATGGTTCCAAAGGAGGTTTACAAGGAATGCAAATCAAAACAATTAACAATGATAAAACAACATCCAAAACTATAAAATAAATCACTGACAGCAGCAGAAGGTAGCACCAGGTGTGAATGTGATGCTGAATCTTCTCCTCCCCCAAGAGACTTCTAGATGTTCTGCCTTCTCCTATCTTCTGTCTTTGGAATCCACAAATAAGTGTAGTAATTGAGAGATCACCTTATTTCTGGCTCACATCAGATACACAGTCATATATCTGTTCTTATCTGTTTTTGAATCAGTCTACATTTTGTTTTGAGAAAGCATATAATTGTGCATTTATTTTTTGCACAAATTCTCCCCAACATAAGAATTTTGGAGACAACTTTCCATAGTACATCAATTTGGTATGCAACTTCCGTAATATCTGCATTGTTTCATGCAATTCCTACTAACAGGAACACATATCTGTACACTTTTTCCTAATAATGCATTTTTTTCCAATCCAGGTTCTCAGCTTAGAACGGCTTCCCAACATCCTGAGGAAGTTGAAATCTGAAGGACATCTGTGACCCAATCCACATATAGGTCTGCACATTCACTTTAATATAGGCATAGAGGAAAAATTTAACTGTGGAAGGCTAAAAGGCCATGTTAGCCCCCAGGAAGCCTTGAAGTCTACATCTCCAGCAAAAAATCTAAATTTTCCTCCCAAATGTGGGGGCATTTTTGCCATTTTCCCTTCTTGTTTTTTTTAAAGTCTCAGATTGTCCCAAGAGGGCAAAAACATAGTAAAAATGCCATTATATTTTAGAAGGCAGTTGGGAACAAAACTTTTTAATGAGAAGATAAATTTTGGGAGGACCCTGGGGGGCACACAAATGGCCCTGAAGCTGCAGGCAGCCTGCAGACTATACTTTGCCCACCCCTGCTGGTAAGCATCCTCTCTATTGGAAAATGCAATAGAGAGATGGGTTGTTGAAAGGCTCACAGAAGCCAAAGAATAAACTGGATGTGCTCTGGCCTGAAAAACTATAGCTGCCAAATAAGAGATGAGAACTGGGAAAACAAGGAGGCAGTTAATAGAATCTAATGGACTCTTCCCCTCTACCAGCTGATATAAGGTAGTAAAATGCCTCCACAGTTTTGTGTGTGTGTGTGTTGGTGGGGTAGGGGTAGCAGGTAGACAAACCTATCATAGCAGGTAGACAAACCTATCATCTTGCTCATTCTTCCCTTTAAATTCCAAGTTATTGTCCCATTACATCAAAACTAGGCAAACTTTTATCCTGTGGACACATTGGTCCTCAAGTTCCCAGAAGCCCCAGCTAGCATGACCATTGGTAAAAGATAGTGAGGAATGTAGCTTCAAACATCTGGCGTGATAAAGATTCTCCACCCTGGCCCTATAGACCTTTCAGAACAAGGGTAGGCAACTTCAGATGGCTGGGGGTCAATTTTTCAGACCCAGGAACTACCAGAAACTATGCCAAGCCCAGAAATGTGATGAAAACAAATTAAACCAGAAGGAACCAGGGGAATGCTTTTGGTTTTTAAACTGGGGAGAGTGGGGTTGCTAGGAGTCTCTACATCTTGTTCCAAAACAAGGGATCTGTCTCTGAAGGCCTTCAGGGCTTGGAAGGATATATTTGGCACTTCCTTTTGCAAGGGGGCATCAGGCAAAAACAGCCCTGACTATGATCAGCCCTAGTTTAAGACATTTTGTAACTCAGTCATTAATCAGAATGGAAACAGTGGTAAAGAAATCAGAAGAAGACTTAGGCCATTTCTACACTACACTCTTATAGTGCTGATTATTCCATTTTCAACATCCTTGGGGGAATTCTGGGGTTTGTAGTTTCCTGAGGCCAAAAGCCCTCTGGCTGAGAATGCTAAATGCCCCTCCCTAAACTGCAAAACCCAGGATCCCATAGGATGTTGGAAGTGGAATAATAAACTATAACTGTGTAGGGCAGAAATGACCTAGGACTTGGAAGGACAGCTATGGAGGAATTAAGCAGGATCCTGAAGGCTAAGGATATATAATTGAATACTGAAGTTAGGATTGTCCATGCCATCATATTTCCCATTTCTATGTATGGCTGTGAAAGCTGGGCAGTGAAGAAAGCTGGAGAAATATTGTACAGATGCTATGGCCTGCTAAAAAGAGAGATAAATGGATCTTAGAGCAAATCAAACCTGAATTCTCCCTAGAAGCCAAGATGACTAGACTGAGATTGTGGTGTTTGGACATATCATAAGACATGACCCACCAGAAAAGAGAAAAAATGCTTGGTAAGAGGGGACAGCAGTAGGAAAGAGGAAAACCAGGTTACAAATGGATGCACTCAATCAAGGAAGCCATGGGTCTGAGTCTGAGTCTGAGCAGGGCTGCTGATGATAGGGTGACTTGGAGATTTCTTCTTCATAGGGTTACCAGAAGCACAACTCAACTTGATGGTAGTTAACGACAAAACAAAAGTTTGTACCTCCTGTCCCCAGAACACACAATATTCTTAGACTTAATTTCCCATTAAGCTTTGAGTTAATTTCCTATTAATTTTTGATCATATAGGAATAAAGGACAACTCAGATTTCTGAAGAATTTCCTTGTCACAGAGAAAAACAGCAGCAGCAGCAACAACAAAAACAAGTCTAGAATTCTATAGCTTGTCAGAATCACTTTCCTTAAAATTAAGGAAATTAAAATTAAAATTAGGCAGGACACTTTATCGGAAATGTAGACATTTATTTTTACAACTCTCTCTGTAAGGATTTATGGTTACCTATTGCCTGTAGCACACTGTGATTTATTTCTTATTTCTTTTAATTATGTTGATTTTTAATTAAGGAACTGATACTTATGCAAGTCTGTAGGGAGAGTTTGGGCTCATTTGAGAAATTAACTGGAATATTGTACTGTGAGCAGCCCTTTTTAATGAGAATTATTTTGCTTTGACAATATACATTATGGGGACTCCTTCCTGAATTGCTAGAATATCCTTTTACAAGGGTATATGACAAGGGCACTTAAAACAGTCTGTGATTTCTACTTTTTGTGTTTCACCTGGACATGAATCTTTACATGAATATAGTGAATATAGCGGAGATTTGGGGACACTGAGAATGTTTGTATTTTGTACACTCTTCAACAAATTAGAAAGCAAGCAAAAGAACAAAACACACATTTGCTTCTGTAGATAATTGTCCTGAACAATACAGTAATTTGACAAGGGATTGTGAAATTTACACCAAAAAATCCACATGCAATGAAATACTTCAGAAGACATTGTAATGAAGTGCAGGTGTCAGTTAACTCAGTGATTTGAGCAGGAAACTGATAACCGAAATCCTAAAAGGTAAAATAACCGGATGGTTCTTTCAACTGAGAGGAGTTAGCAATAACCAGAATCAGTTACCTGTGAAAATTGGCCCAAACATGTCTTCCACTGTGGGACATGGATATAACCATGAAATAGTTGTACACCCCTTGTCAAAATTGCTCTTTCACCCTCTGTTCTCCACAGTCAGGTTTCAACCCCAGCTTTGGGATCAAAGCTCCTTTAGTCTCATTTCCATTCATCTTTCACAGTAATAGATGGTTTGCAGTCCACTGTGTCTGTGGTCGCCTCCAGATATGTTTGTCTCTGTAGACTGCCTTGCAATTATCAAGTGCAGGTAACTGGAAAAGGCAATCGTTTCCACATAATGAGTTTCCTCTTCCATGTGGACAGCAGAAGTTTGAAGGAATGAGGTTCATACTTGGCAGCCTTCATCTGTTCTGCAAAAACATAGCAGATGCTTATGGTGTGGAGAAAGATCCTGTACACAGTGTATTCACTGTATGGTCATTTTCACTGATAGACTGATTTTATATATGAATAGAAATTTGCTTTACACCAGGATAGACAATTTGTTTATCTCGGTTATCTTTCCAGCCTTGGGATTCCCAAAAGTTGTTGAACTACAACTCCCAGAATCCCTCTGAACTGGCCCTCTTGGCTGCAGCTTCTGGGAATGGAGATCCAGTAACATCTGGAGTCTCAAGGTTTAGAACCTCTGGTTTAATGTTGTCTACTTTTGTTGGGGTACAGCCAGCATGTTATATTGGTTTGAGTGTTGGGCTATGACTCTGGACACCAAGGTTTGGATCTCTGCTTGGCCATGGAAATCCACTGGGTGACCTTGGACAACTCACACTCTCTCAGCCTCAGAGGCTATGCCAAACCCCTTTTGAACAAAGGTTGCCAGGAAAACCCTGATATGTTCACTTTAGGGTTTCCATAAGTTGGAAATGACTTGAAGGCATACAGCAACAAAACTCTTGCTGGGAACTGCTTCTTGGGATCTCAGATAAAGGACTTTCCTCTCATGTGCAGCCTCATCATTTTAACAAGAGATATTATGATGAAGTATAAGAAGTGTGGCTCAAAGGCCTCCATGGTAATTTTGGTCTTCCCCTGATCCTGACAAGTTTCCCAATGCCCTGTTGGAGCAGAAGACAAAAACAGAGAGCATACAAACTAGATTTTTCCACCCTGGAAGCCTCAAGGAGCCATGTTAATTGTTTATGGTGGGCTCATCAATGACCTATGTCCCTCTTCCAGTCTTCTGTCTCTCCTGGTCTAGTCCAGGTACAGCGGTGCCATCAGGCAATTTTAGGCTATGGGCTTAGTAGTTCTATAGTGTTCCTTCTTCAGTTGGCTGTACTTATTTGGAAATGTGATAAGGCAACCCTGTGAGGATTTACTGTCCCATTTATTCTGCTGAGTGGTGCCTTGAACTTCTGTTCCCAAGCCCAGCTCTAAAAGTATCACTAAGCCTGACTGCATCAACTTCATACAGCTTCCTGGGGAGCTGGAAAGCAATAGTCTAGACATAGTCTCAGGTGAGGCACAAAGTCAGATTACTAGGACTCCATCTTGTTCTCAAATGTGTGCTCTGGATTTCGAAAAGTCCTGAATGCTGATTCAGACAGATTTGGAAGATGTCTGAATCAATGTGAGGTTCCTCCAAAGGGGACTTGAATCTGAATCTGGATGCTTCTGAACAGTCATTGTCAGTTTGGATTTGGAGGGATATTTAAACACAGAGAAATATTCTCTGGCAATCTTTAAATGACAACTTTCTTTCTTTTTTCTCTCTCTTACTCACAACAGTATCCCAAAAGCAGCCTTACCTTTACAACATTGCATGGGGAATATAAAAAGAACATAAATATAGATGTGCCAATACAGATCTGCTGTTGCCACTGTTACTGCCTGCATGGTGTGGAAATATACAACAAAGAAAGAAGTCATTCCATTACTGGTAGTTCCTATCCTGAAATGATTGGGAAGGAGCTTTGGTGAATTCCTGCCCTTATTTTAGTATAAATTAATAGGATAGAGAACTGGTAGGGAGTGTTTTCCTCAGATGTAGTGTACTAATGTCCTATGGGTCCAGTAAACCGAATTCCAGAGTTTGACCCTTTGTATACTATGATGGGACCTTCTAGCACACTTTTGTTCTGCAGACTATACACAGAAACAGATCTTTTAGGATGGCAGTGGAGAAAGAATGGCCTGTGGGGCCACATGTTGGTCCCTGGACCCACTTTTGCAGCTCCAGAGTCATCTATGGACCTCTCGTAAGACTTGAATACTTCATTTTTTTTAAAAAAAAAGCCCATTGATTTTGAGTGATTTTCATCCCCAAACAAGCCTAGACAAACCCAAGGAGCCAAATATGCAGTGGTTTGCTTCTCAGACTCCTCAAGTCCCACAATCCCATTGATTTTCTTAAAAATCAACCAAACATCAACCAAACTGGCAAACAGGAGTGATGCAATATCACCTCTGGTGCACCCAAAAAGCAAAGATGTGGCCTATGGGGTAAATGAAAATTGGCCTCTTCTTTCTCTGCTGTTTCTCTCCCTTGTGCTAGGATATTGTCACCTGCCCACCAGCAGACACTGGCTGGAATGCTTTTTATGATTTACACTGGCATAACCAGGCATTATGGTTGCATAACTACTTTTTTGGACATTGTGCAAGAAGGTAACTTCTTGTACAACTGGTTTCCCTGAGCTGTAGAATGGTTGCAAGATAGCTCTGGAGAGAAGCTCCATTGCTCTCCCCTCAATCTGAACAGCCATTAATTGACCAGAACTGGGACAAGTTCCTCATGCTGAGACCTGGATGGCAGCTATCATTCTCCCAGACCTCCTAGGCAGATATGTTGTTGTTGTTGTTGTTGTTGTTGTTTGTTGTTGTGTGCCTTCATGTCATCTCTGGCTTGTGGCAAAGCTGTCATGGGGTTTTCTTGGCAAGATTTGCTGAGCAGAGGTTTGCCACGGCCTACCTTTGGAGCTGAGAGAGTGTGACTTGCCCAAGGTCACCTAGAGGGTTTCCATGATGGAGCAGGGGTTCAAACCCTGGTGTCCAGTCTCCTAGCCCAAAACCTAAATCATTATACCACACTGGCTCAGCACAGGTATGCTGGCAGACATTTATGAGTGGAAATTCTTTAGCCCTCCCAATGTTGTTGAACTATGATTCCCAGCAGCCCTGGCCAGTGCTGAGGAACACTGGAAGTTGCAGTCCAAAACCAGATGGAGAAGTACACAGTTTTCACCTCTGCTGTAAATCAAGGGAACTCCTGAAAGGAACTTGTGCACATGACACCAGCATTCAAATGTGATGTGGGATGTTGTCACAGGGAACTGGCACTCCATCATTGAGATGGATTGTTCCGAGACCTATAACATGCTTAGCATAAAGGTTAATCATAGATTACAACTTCCCAGTTGTAGGAAAGGGGGAAATTAAATCTTTTCTGTATAGCAAGTACCTCAAATGCTAGTACAAATCTTTCTCTTAGTGTCTTTTCATTAAACTGCAGAGCCCAAGGAGAGTAAGTCTGGAATATTAAAAGGAGCACTGTTACAGTCTTCTATTAAATATGAATTTTTATTTGATAAGAGTACTATATTTGAGAGGTGGAAAGTGGATTACACTTCTACTTTAGGAGGGGGAGGGAGTTCCCCGAAGGTTATGATGGAGGCGCAGTCTCCAAACACTTAAGCAAGCTTGCCATAATCAATTCAAAGAGCACTCATTGTGAAGGGGAATGGAGTTTTAGCTACACATTTGAGTTTTATGATAACTTTTCGTGTCTAGTACAGTTTTAATGTTGACTATGCACAGTCAGATTTAAAGGGGATGCCTCTTGGGCAATGTTCAATTTTCTCTCCCAGCGTCAAGGCTTAACAAGAATCAGAAATTATTTTATCACTGAGCTTGTTCTAGACAGCTGCCGTAGCAGCTTGGAAAAAGGGTGACATTTAGTGGTAAACGGTAAATGATGGAAATGGAGAGACAATTTGGTGATTCGTTCAAAGCATTTGGTGATTCTTCAGATTTAATGCTAATCGGAGGACAATTTTGGACATTTACCACAGGCCTTGATAACTTTGGAAATGGGTCAATAAATTATGGAAATGTGAGTGGAACCAGTTCATTCACCACATTCTTTGCATTTATGATAAAATGTATGTTATAGTAAGGCCAGACATCTCTATTAGTCATTACCAGTTACTATTTTGAGGTGGTGTTTCGAGTGTTGCAGAAATTCAGAGTCAAGTTAGGTTGAAAAAGGTTGCCGATTGCCAATCTCTCTCAACTTACCTCATAGGCTTGTTCTGAGAATAAAAACGTTG
>CAOLHI010006930.1:0-15243 GCA_948474755.1 Ctenosaura bakeri
TTCCCCAAAAAAAATTTAATTTTTTTTTAAAAAATTTTTTTTAAAAAAGGGAAATTTTTTTTAAAAAAATTTTTTTTTTTTTTTAAAGGTTTTTTTTAAAAAAATTTTTTTAAAAAAAAAAAAAGGGGTTTTTTTAAAAAATTTTTTTTTTTGGGGCCCCCCTTTAAAAAATTTTTTTTTTTTTTTAAATTTTTTTAAAAAAATTTTTTTTTTCAAATTAAAAAAATTTAAATTTTTTTAAAAGGAAACGGAAAAAAGGTTATTTAAATTTTTAATTTTTTTTTTTTTAAAAAAACCCCCCCGAAAATTTTTTTAAAAAAAAAAATTTTTCCCCTTTTTCCCCCTTTTAAAAAATTTTTTTGGGGGGTTTTTTTGGGTTTTGGTAAAAGGGAAAAAATTTTTTAAAAAAATTTTTTCAATTGGTTTTTTTCCTTTTTAAAAATTTTTTTTTTCCCCCCCTTTTTTTTTCCCCAAAAAAAAAGGGGTTTTTTAAAAAATTTTTTTTTAAAAAATTCCCCCAAAAAAAAATTTTTTTTTTTTTTTTTTTTTTTTTAAAAAAAAAATTTTTTTTTTTTTAATTTTTTTTTAAAATTTTTTTTAATTTTTTTTTTTTTTCCCGGGGGTTTTTTTAAATTTTTTTTTAAACCAAATTTTTTAAAAAAAAAGGGGGGAAAAAGGGGCTTGTTTTTTTTGGGGGAAAAATTTTTTTTTTTTTTAAAATTTTTTTGTTTAAAAAAAAAATTTTTTTTTTTTAAAAAACCCCAAAAAAACTTCTTTTTTTGGGAAAAACCAAATTTTTTTTTTTTTTTTTCCCCCCCTTTTTTTTTTTTTTTAAAATTTTTTTAAAAAAAAAAAAACCCCCCGGGGGGGGGAAAACCCCCCCCCCTTTTTTTAAAAGGAAAAAAAAAGCCCCAAACCCAAAAAAAATAATTTAAAAAAAATTTTAAAATTTTTTTTTTTTTTTTTTTTCCCCCCAAAAAATTTTTTTTTTTTTTTTTTAAAAAATTTTTTTTAATTTTTGGGGTTTTTTAAATTTTTTTAAAAATTTTTTAAAAAACCCCCCCCAAAATTTAAAAAAAACCAAAATTTTTTTTTTTTGGGAAAAAAAAAAATTTTAAAAAATTTTTGGGGGGGAAAATTTTTAAAAAATTTTTTTTTTTTCCCCCGGGGGAAAAAAAAAAATTTTTAAAAAAAAAAAAAAACAAAAATAATTGGGGGGAAAAAATTTTTTTTAAAAAAATTTAAAAAAAAAAAAAACCCAAAAAAATTAAAGGAAAAAGCTTTGGGGAAAAAAGGGGGGAAAGGGGAAAAAAAAAAAACAATTTTTTTCCCGTTTTTTTTTTTTTTTAAAAAAAAAAGGCCCCCCAAAAAAACCCCCCTTTTTTTTAAAGGGCCCCCCCGGCCCGGGTTTTGGGGTTTTTTTGATTTTTTAAAAAAAACCCCCCCCGGGGGGAAAAAAGGGGGGAAAAAAAAGGGGAAAACCCCCCCCCCCCCAAAAAAGGGGGGGGGCCCTTTTTTCCCCCAAAAAGGGGGGGGGAAAAAAGGGAAAAAAAAAAATTTTAAAAAAGGTTTTGGGGGGGGGGTTTTTTTTTTTTTAACCCGGGAAAAAAGGGGGGGAAAAAAAAGGGGAAAAAAGGGGGGGAAAAAATTTTTTTTGGGGGGGGGGGGGAAAATTTTTTTTTTTTAAAAACCCCCTTTTTTTTCCCCCTTTTTTTAAAAAATTTTTTTTTTGGGGGGGGGAAAAGGGGGGTTTTTTTTTTAAAACCCCCTTTTTCCCCCTTTTTGGGGGAAATTCAAAGACCTCCCCCAAAAACCCCAAAAAAGGGGGCAAAAAACGGTTTTTTTTTTGGGGGGGTTTTTAAATTTCCCTTTTTTCCCCAAGGGGGGGCCCAAAAGGGGGTTTTTTTGGGGCCCCCCCAAAACCAAAGGAAATTTTTTTTGGGGGTTTTTTCCCCCCCTTTTGGGGCCCCAAAAAAAAAAGGGGGGAAAAACCCCCCCGGGGAAACTTTTTTTTTTTTTAAAAAAAATTTTTTTTTTTTTTCCCCCCCCCAAAAAAAAAAAACAAAAAAAAAAAATTTTTTTTTAAAAAAAAAAAAAACCCCCCTTTTTTTTTTTTTTTTAAAAAAAAATTTTTTTTTTTTTCCCGGAACCCGGGAAAAAGGGGGGAAAAAAAAAAAAAAAATTTTAAAAAAAAATTGGAAAACCCCTTTTTTAAATTTAAAAAATTTTTTTTTTTTTTTGGGGGGGGTTTTTTTTTAAAAAAGGGGGAAAAAAAAATTTTTTTTTTTTTTTAAGGAAAAAAAATTTAAAAATTAAAAAAATTTTTTTTTTTTTTTAAAGGGGGGAAAATTAAAAAGAAAAAGGGGAAAAAAAGGAAAATTTTAAAAAAAAAGTAAAAAGGGGGGGAAAAAAAAAACCCGGGGGTTTTTTAAAAAAGGCAAAACAAAGGCCCTTTTAGGTTTTTGGGGGGGGCCTTTAAAAAAAAGGGGGGCGGCCCCTTTGGGGGGGGCCCCCCAAAAACCCCCCCCCAAAAAAAAAAAAAACCCCCAAAAAAAAACCCCCTTTTTTTTAAAAAAAATTTTTTGGTTTTTAAAAAAAATTTTTTTTAAAAATTTTTTCCCTTTAAAGGAAACCCCTTTTGGGGGGCAAAAGGGGGGCCCCCCCCTTTGGGGGAGGGGAGGGGGGGCCCCCTCCCCCAAAAAAAAAAAAATTTTTTTTCCCCCCAAAAGGGGTTTGTTTCCAAGGAAAGGGGGGGTTTTTTTTTAAAAAAAAAAAAAAAAGGGGGGAAACTTTTTTTTTTAAAAAAGGGGGGGCCCCCCCCCTTTTTTTTTAAAATTTTTTTTAAACCTTTCTTTTCCCTTTTTAAATTTTTAAAGGGTTCCCCCCCGGGTCCTTTTTCCCCCAAATTTTTAAAAAAAAACCCCCCCTTTTAAAAACCCCCGGTTTTTTTCTTGCCGGTTTAAAAAAACCCCCTTTTTCCAAAATTTTTTTTTCCCCCGGTTAAAATTTTTTTCCCCCCCTTTTTTTTGTTACCCGGGTTTTTTTTTTAATTTTTTTTTAAAAAAAAAAAAAAAAAAAAATTTTTTTTTAAATTAAATTTTTTTTCCAAAAATTTCCCCCCCTTTTTTTTTTAAAAAAAAAAAAAAATTTTTTCCCCCTTTTTTTTTTTAAAAAACCCGGGAAAAAAGGAAAAAATTTTGGGGGGGGGGTTTTTTTTTTAAAAAATTTTTTCCCCTTTTTTTGCCATTTTTAAAAATTTTTTTTTTTAAAAAAAAAAATTTGGAAAAAAAAATTTTTTTTTTTTTTTTTTTTTTAAAAAAAAATTTTTTAAAAATTTTGGGAAAACCCCCAAGGGGGGAAAAAAAAAATTTTTCCGGGGGAAAATTTTAAAAAAAAAATTTTTTTTTTTTTTTGGGGGAAAGGCTTTTAAAATTTTTTTCCCCCCCAAAAAAAAAAAGGGGGGGAAAGGGAAAACCGGGGAAAAAAACCTTTAAAAACCCCCCCCGGGCCCCCCCCCCCCCCCCAAAAAAAAAAAAAAAAAAAGGTTTTTTTTTTAAAAAAAAACCCGGGAAAAGGGTTTTTTTCCCCCCAAAAAAAAGGGGGGGGGTTTTTTTTTTGGGTTAAGGGGGGGGAAAAAAAACCGGTTTTAAAAAAAAGGAAAATTTTTTTTTTTTTTCCAAAAAAAAAAAGAATTAAAAAGGGGGGGGGAAAACCCAAAAAAGGTTTTGGGGCCCCCCTTTTAATTTTCCTTTTAAACCCCTTTTTTTTCTTTTTCCCCCCCAAAACTCAGGGCCCCCTTTTTAAACCTTTTTTTTTTTTTTTTTTTTTTTTCCCAAAATTTTTTTTAAAAAAATTTTTTTTTTTTGGGGTTTTTTTTAAAGGCCCTTTTGGGGGGGAAATTCAACCCCAAAAAAAATTTTTCCCCTTTTTAAACCGGCCCCCAAAGGGGGCCCCCAGGAAGGGGCCCCAAAAAGGGGAAAAAAGGGGAAAAAAAAAAGGGGGGGCCCCTTTTTTAAAAAAAGGGGCCAAAAAAAAATTTTTATTTTGGGCCCCCCCCCCCCTTTTAAAAAACCCCCGTTTTTTTTTTCCCCTTTGGCCCCCTTTTTTTTTTTTAATTTTTTTTTTAGGGGCCCGGGGGGCCCCCCCCGGATTTTTTTTTGAAAATTTTCTGTTCCCAAAAAAAAATTTTTTTTTTTTAAAAATTTTTTTTTTTTAAAAAAAATTGGAAAACCCTTTTCCCCCCCTTTTTTTTTTTTTTTTTCCCAAATTTTTTTAAACCCCCTTTTTTTTTTTCCCCCTTTTTTTTTCCCTTAAATTTTTGGGGGGAAAAAAAAAAATTTTTTTTGGGGGGGGGTTTTGGTTTTTTTTTTTTCAAAATTTTTAAAAAAAAAAAAAAAAAACCAAAAAAAAAAAAAAAAATTTTTTAAAAAAAAATTTTTTTTGTAATTTTAAAAAAAGGGGGGGGGGTTTTTTTTTCCCCTTTTTTTTTTTTTTTTTGGGGGGGTTTTTGGGGGGAATTTTTCCCTTTCCCCAAAAAGGGGGGGTTTTTAAAAAAAAAAAAAAAAAAACCCCCCAAAAAAAAATTTTTTTTTCCCCCGGGGGAAAAAAGGGAAAAATTTTTTTTTTTAAAAAAAATTTTTTTTTTTTAAAAACCTTCCCGGTTTAAAAAAATTTGGGGGAAAAAATTTTTTTTAAAAAAAAAAAAAAAAACCAAAAAATTTTTGGGCCCAAAAAAAAATTTTTTAAAAAAAGGGAAAAAAATTTTTTTTACCCCTTTTTAAAGGGGGGGAAAAAAAAAAAAAAAAAAAAAAAGGCCAAAAAAAAGAAAAAGAAAAAAAGGTTTTTTAAAAAAAAATTTTAAAAAAAAAAAATTTTTTTTAAAAAAAAAAAAAAATTTTTAAAAAAAAAATTTAAAAAAAATTTAAAAAAAAAGGTTTTTTGGGGGGGGGAAAAAAAAAATTTTTTAAAAAAAAAAGGGGAAAAAAGGGGGAAAAAAAATTTTGGGGGGTTTTTTTTTTTTAAAAAAAGGTTAAAAGTTTAAAAAAAATTGGGGGAAAAAAAAAAAAATTTTTTTTTTTTTCCCTTTAATTTTAAACCCCAAAAAAATTTTAAAAAAAAACCCAAAAAAAAATTTTTTCCAAAAAAAAAAAGGGGGGGGAAAAAAAAAAGCCCCCAAAAATTTTTTTAAAATAATTTCCTTTTTTTTGGGGGGAAAAAAAAAAGGGGCCAAAAAAAAAGGGGGGAAAAAAAAAAAAAAAAAAATTTTTTTTTTTTAAAAAAATTTAATATCAAATTTAAAAAGGTTTAAAAAAAAAAAACGGAAAAATTTTAAAAAAGGGTTTTTTAATTTTTGGAAATTTTTTTTTTAAAACCCCGGGTTTTTGGGGGGTTTTTTTTTTTTTGGGGGGTTTTTTTTTGGGCCCCCCTCGAACCCAAAAAAATTTTTTAAACCCCAAAAAAAAAATTTTTGGGCCCGGGTTTGGCCCCCAAAAAAAAAAAATTTTTTGGGAAAAAGGGGGGGGAAAAAAGAACCTTTTTTTGGGAAAAAAAAATTTTTTTTTTTTTTTATTTTTTAAAAAAAATTTTAAAAAAAAAAAATTTTTTTAAAACCCGGGTTTTTTTAAAAAAAATTTTTTTTGGGGGGGCCAAAACCCCAAAAAAAAAAATTTTTTAAAAAAAAAATTTTTGGGGAAAAAATTTTTAATTTAAATTTTTTTTTTAAATTAAGAAAAAAATTTTTTTAAAAGGGGGGAAAAATTTTAAAAAAAAACAATTTCTAAATTTTTTTTTAAAAAAAAATTAAAGGGTTTTTTTGGGGGGAAAACCCCCCAAAAAAAAAAATAAAAAAAAAGGGGGGGAAAAAAAAACCCCCCCAAAAAAAAAGGCCCCTTTTAAAAAAAATTTTTGGAAAAAAAAGGGGGGGGGGGTTTTTAAAAAAAAAAATTTTTTGGGGGGTTTTTACCCCCCAAAAAATTTTTTTTTTTTTTAAAATTTTTTTTAAAAAAAAAAAAAAAAAAATTTTTTTAAAAAATTTAAAAAAAAGGGTTTTTAAAATTTTGCCTCCCTTTTTCCAAAAAATTAAATTTTTTTTTTGGGGGGGAAAAAAACCCCCCCCCCCAAAAAAAGGGGGTTTTAAATTTTTTTTTAAAAAAAATTAAATTTTTTTTTTTTTGGGGTTCCTTTTCCCCCAAAAATTTTTTTTTTTTTTTAAAAAATTTTTTTTAAAAATTTTAAAAAGGGGTTTTTCCCCCGGGGGCCCCTTTTTTTGCCCCCTTTTAAAAAAATTTTTTTCCCCTTTTTTTTAATTTTTCCCCCCCCCTTTTTAAAAAAAAATTTTAAATTTTTCCCCCCTTTTTTTTTTTTTTTTTTGGTTTTTTTTTTGGGGGTTTAAAAACCCCCCCAACCCCCTTTTTTTTTTCCCCCCTTTTTTTTGGGGGGTTTTTAAAGGGTTTTTTTAAAAAATTTTTTAAAAAAAGGGTTTTTCCCCCTTTTTTTCCCTTTTTTTTTTAAATTTTTTTTTAAAAAAAAAAAAAAAAAAAATTTTTTTTTCCCCCCAAAAATTTTTTTTTTAAAAAAAATTTAAAAAAGGTTTTTTTTCCCCCCGAAAATTTTAAAAAATTTTTTTTTTTTTTTTAAAAAACCAAATTTTTTTTTTTTTTAAAAAAAAAAAAGGGGGGTTTTAAAAAAATTTTTTTCCCCCCCCCCTTTTTTAAAAACCCCCCTTTTTTTTTAAAAAAATTTTTTTAACCCAAAAAAAAAAGGAAAAATTTCCCAAAAACCCCCCTTTTTTTTTTGGGGGGTTTTTGGGGGTTTAAATTTTTTTAAAAAAATTTTTTTCGAAATTTAAAAAAAAAAACCCCTTTTTATTAAAAACCCCAAAAAAAGGGAAAGGGAAAATTTTTCCTTTTCCCTTTTCTTTTCCCCCTTGGGGGTTTTTAAATTTTTTTTTTTTTTTTAAAAAAAACCCTTTTTTTTTTTTTTTTTTTCCATTTAAATTTTTTTTTTTAAAAAAACGGGGAAAAAATTCAGGAAAAAAAAAATTTTTTCCCTTTTTCCCTTTTTTTTTTTCCCCTTCCCCTTTTTTTAAAATTTTAAAATTTTTTTAAAAAAATTTTAAAAAAAAAAATTTTTTTTTTGGGTTTTAAAAAATTTTTAAAATTTTTTTTTTAAATTTTTTTTTTCTTTGGGAAAATTTTTGCCCCTTTTTTTTTTAAAAAAAATTTTTAAAAAAAAATTTTTTTTAAAATTTTAAATTTTTTTGTTTTTTTTTGTTTTTTTTTTTTAAAAAAAAAAAAATTTTTTTTTTTTTTTTTAATTTTTTTTCCCTTTTTTTCCCCCTTTTTTTTAAAGGGGGGGGAAAAAAAAAAAAAAAAACCCCCCAATTTTTATAAAAATTTTCTTTTAAAATTTTGGGGTTCGGTGTAAATTTTAGGTCTATTTTCCATGCCCCTCTCCACTTCTCCAAGTCTATTGAATGTCCTGTATTTTGGGTCCATTAATCATCAGGCCTTTCTACACTACACTGTTATAGTGCTATTATTCCATTTTTTAACATCCTATGGAATCCTGGGGTCTGCAGTTTAGGGAGGGGCATTTAGAATTTAAGCCAGGGAGCTCTTTGTCTTCAGAAAACTCAAAACCCCCAGAATTCCACAGGATGTTGATAGTGGAATAACAGCATTATAACAGTCCCATGCGGAAAGGCCCATCGTCTCTTTGATTTCATCCTGCCCCCTTTTCTCTGTGTAGTAACAACTTGTAAAGTTTAGATATTCACTTCTTTTGAGTTTTTTCAACAATATGTCCAATTCATTTTTTTTTTCTCTCAAATCCATATAATTTTTGATCCATTTTAAATCTTTTTTTTCAATTGTCACCACGGAAACCAATTCAGTTCATGTCCAGCTTCTTTAATTTCTTCTACTGTTCTCATTCTCAGTTTGTCTCCCTTCCCAGATAAGTATATTTTGATATGTAAGCAATTTACCTTCCTTTGTTAGGGCAATTTTAAAAGTTTCTTGTGGTGATGTCCATATCAGAAGGTTTATATAGAATTTTTGGTATACTTGTTGCCACACTTTTAATAATGTTTTCTGGATGCAATGGTTGTTAAATTCTCTGTTCACCATTATTTTATTATAACATAAATAACCATGCCATCCAAATCTTTTCCCTCATATTCTTCCAGCTCTTTCCCTTGTGATTTCTGTAATGATTTCCAGTTTTGAATCCATTCCAAACAACATCATAGTCTTCTCGTTATTTATTTTATATCTGGCTATAAAGTCCAAATTCTTTGAGTCTTTCTTGCAATTTTTAATTGAGTTTTGTGGCTCTTCCAAAAAATTAAATACATAATCTGTGAAGGTTCTCAATTTTATTTCTTTTTTCCTAATTTTCTTTGGGCCCTTTTTTCTCCTGATCCTCTTTTATCTTCATTATCAACACATTTTAAAGCGACAATAAATAACAGCGGTGACAAAAGGGCATTTGTTTGACTCCTTTTGTTATAAGGAATTTTGTTGTGTCTCCATTAATTATCAGTTTAGCCGATTGATCTCGATAAATCCTTTCAATCCATTTACAAAAATCCTCTCCAAAGTTACTTTCTTTCAATATCCGGTGCCCCGGAAAATCCAAGATACATTATCAAATGCTTTTTCTGCAACTAAAAATTTAAAGCAGTCTTTTTCCCAGGGTTTTACCGTAATATTCTATTGCATCCGAAATTATTCTAACATTATCTTTTTGTATTTTTTCTGAGTAAAAATCCCATCTGCTCCTCTTGTATTATATCTTGCAATATTTTTCAATTGTTTCTCCAACACTGTCACGAAGATTTTATAATCAACATTCAATAAAGAGATTGGTCTATAATTCTTCACCTCTTTCTTATCCCCTTTCCCTTTTTTTGGAATCACTACAATGTTAGATGCTCCCCATGTTTCCAGTTTCCTTACCTTCTTTATTTCTGTTATTGTTGCTTGTAATGGTTTGATTAATTGTTCTAAAAATCTCTTGTAATATAATGACGTGAAACCATCAGGCCCTGGAGCTTTATCAACTTTCAAATCTTTGATGGCTTCTTCCCGCTCTTTGAAAGCTATTCTAAATGTTGAGATAAAAAGACCATTTTAAAAACTTTGGGGGAAAAGGGTTCTCAAGTTTAGGAAACCCTAACTATCCTCTTTTAGAGTGGTGTGTGCCCCCGAAGGTATATCAATGATTCAGGATTGCAAGCAAATGAGATATCAAGGTAGACCAAGGTCAAAAATAGAATTTTTGCAACAGTATAATCATGGACAAAAAAGCAGTCCAAGAAAGGTCCAAAGCCAAGCAAAAAATCACTGATGTGAAAAGCTTAAGGAAAAAGCCAAAGGTAGGGAATGTACCAGAATGTTGAGAAGAAACAGAGTCTGTTGCATTGTAACAAAGAGATAGCCTTCACTCTGCTGATTTATAGCCAACTATAAATGAGCACAGTTGTATTCATAAGCCCCCGCGGTCTGTTTTTTTAAAGGGGCACCATGGCAGGTCCTTCTTCTTTGTTGTTGTCACTTTAATTTCTGATTTTCTGACAGGCAAGACATCTCTGCCTTCTTGTCAGGGTCCACCTGGGATGGTCCAGGTTCAGGCTCCTTTAAAGGGAGGACTCCAGCCCTTTCTGGCTCTGACTGGGGCCTGCACTCTGGGCCCCTTCTCCTTTCTCATCAGAGGAACCTCCTCCGGGTAGAAAATGCACTCAACAAAAATCTTGGCCAAAGCCTTGGTCTCAGACACAATGAGAAGCCTCTGCTCCTTTCTTACATGACTGCACGAAGAAGTATGGGATGGGGAGGAAGAAATTAAAAGGCTTGTGTAGAGGAAGGGAAAAGGGGAAACTGTAATGGCAGTCAAGATAAAGGGGAGCTGCAGGCCAAGACAGTCATCAATGATGCTTCTTGCCTGGCTTCTCCCACTCCCTCCTAATGTCTACTATGTGGCTGTTTCAGATGGAGGGGGTAGGGAAAGCTCAAGAGATGGCACTGCTAGCTTTGTCTCTAACACAGCCATGGATGGCATTCCTCACTTGCTCTCCCCCTGCCTCATCTGGTGAGAGGTGACAATGACACCCCCTTTTACTCAGTTTCGTGGGAGGAAGCCCAAATGGGGGGCATGGGTACCACTTTGGTCATGACACAGCCCATCTAAATGGTCCTCATTTGCCTGCTGCCTTCCCCTGAAACAACCATGGAGGGGCTGGTGGGAGTGGCAGGATGCTGCTGAGTGAGAGTCATTATGGATGGCTATGTAAACCAACCCCAAAAACTATGATCCTTAACCAGCTTCCTTTTTCCCTTTTTTTCTGGCCACTATACTGCAGGGGCAGAGAGGAAAAAGGTGATCACAAGGAGAGACTTTCTTCCCCTTTTTTAAAAAAACCTTTACTTTTTTTCCCCAAAAACCCCCTTTTTTTGGGGGGGAAAAAGGGCCCCAAAAATTTTTTTTTTTGTAATTTTTTTAAATTTTGAAAAGGGGCAAATTTTTTCCTTTTTAAAGGGAAAAAAGGCCCGGAAAAAATTTGGGGGGGGCCCCGGGGTTAAAAAAGGGCCCCCTTTTTTAAAAGGGGAAAAAGGGGGGGTTTTTTTTCAAAAAAGGGAAAAAAAGGGGGGAAAAAATTTTTTTTTAAAAAAAAAAAATTTTTTTGGGGGGGAAAGGGGGAAAAAATTTTTGTTTTTTTAAAAAAAAAAAATTTAAAACCCCCCCAAAAAAAATTTTAAAATTTCCTTTTGGGTTTTTTCCCCCCCTTTTTAAAAAAAATTTTTTTTTTTTTAAAAAAATTTTAAAAAACCCAAATTTTCCTTCCCCCCCCCTTTTTTTTTTTCCCCCCCCCCTTTTTTTTGGGGGGGGGCCCCTTTTTTAGTTTCCGGGGGGGGGGAAAAGGGGGAAAAATTTTTTTTAAACCCCCCCCGGGGGCCCCTTTTTCCCCCCGGGGAAAAGGGGGGGGGTTTTTTTGGGGGGGTCGGTTAAATCCTTTTAAAAAATTTTAAAAAAAAACCCCTTTTTTTTTTTCCCCCCTTTTTCCCCCGGGGGGCCCCCGAAAAAGGGGGGGGAAACCCCCCCAAAAAATTTTTAAAAAAAAAAAAAATTTTTTTTAAAAAAGGAAAAACCCCCTTTTTTTTTTTTTTTTAAAAAAAAAAAAATTTTTTTAAAAAACCCTTTTGGGAATTCCCCCCAAAAAATTTTTTCCAAAATTTTTTTTTTTTAAAAAAGGTTTTTTTTTTTTGGGGGGACCCTTAAAAAAAAAGGGATTTTTTTTTTTGGGGGGTTTTTTTGGGAAAAAAAAAAAAAATTTTTTTTTTTTTTTTTCTGGAAAAAATTAAAAAAAATTTTTTTTTAAAAAAATTTTTTTTTTTTTTTTTAAAAAAAACCCAAAAAAAATTTTTTAAAAAAAAAAATTTAAAAAATTTTTTGGGTTTAAAAAAAAAAAACAAGGGAAAAAATTTTTAAAAAAAAAAAAACCCCCCCCTAAAAGGGGGGGAAAAAAAAAAGGGGGGGGGAAAAAAAAGGGTTTTTTTGGGGGGGGTTTTTGGGAGGAATTTTTTCCCCCCCCCGGGGGGGGGCCCCCCTCTCAAAACCCCCCTTTTTTAAAAAAAAAAAACCCCCCCCCCAAAAAAAGGGGGGGGGGAAAAAAAAAAAAAATTTTTTTTGGGAAAAAAACCCCGAAAAAAACCCCCCAAAAAAAAACCTTTTTTTCCCCACAGGCCCGTGGGGGGGTTTTTTTTTTTTTGGGGGTTTTTTTTTAAAAATTTTTTTTTCCCCCCCAAAAAAAAAAAATTTTTTTTTTTTTTTTTAAAAAATTTTTTTTTTTTTAGGGGTTTTTTTTCCCCCCCCAAAAAGGGGGGGGGGAAAAAAAAAAAAACCTTTGGGGGAATTTTTGATTTAAACCCCCCCCCAAAACCCCTTTTTTTTTTTAAATTTTCAACCCAAAATTTTTCCCCCCCTTTTTCCCCGGGGGTTTTTTTTTTTTTAAAAAAAAATTTTTTTTTTTTTTTTTTTTAAACCCAAAAAATTTTTTAAAAAATTTTTTTTTTTAAATTTTTTTTGGGTTTTTTTTAAAAAAAAAAAAAAAAATTTTTTTTAAAAAAACCTTTTTTTTTTTTAAAATTTTTAAAAAAAAAAAACCTTTTTTTTTTTTTAAAAAAACAAAAAAAAAAAATGCCTTTTTTTTCAACCAAGGGCCCCTTTTTAAAAAAAAAATTAAAAATTTTTTAAAAAAAAAAAAAAAAATTGGGAAAAAAAAGGGGGGGGTTTAAAAATAATGCCTTTTAATTGGGGGAAAAAAAATTTTTTTTAAAAAAAAAAATTTAAAAATTTTTCCCCCAAATTTTTAAAAAAAAATTTTTTTTTTTTTTTTTTGGGGAAAAAAAAATACCCCCCCCCCAAATTAAAAAAAAAAAAAGGGGGGGTTAAAAAAAGGGGTTTTTTCCTTTCCCCCCCCTAAAACCCCCCCCCCCGGGGGAAAATTTTAAAAAACCGGAAAAAAAGGGGGGGAAAAAAGGTTTCCTTTTCCTCCCCCAAAAAAAAAATTTTTAAAAAACCCCCAAAAAAAGGGGGGGGGGGAAACCCTGGCGGGAAAAAAAAGGCCTTTCCCTTTTTTTTTTTTCCCGGGGGGGGGCCCCAAAAAAATTTTGGGGGGGAAAAAAAAAATTTTTGGTTTTTTTTTTTTAAAAAAAAAAAAATTTTTTTTTTTCCCCCCAAAAAAAAATTTTTCCCTTTTTCCCCCCGGGAAACTTTGGGGGTTTTAAAACCCCGGGGGCCCCCCCCCGGTTTTTAAATTTTTGGGGGCCAAAAAAAAACCCCCTTTTTTTAGGGAAAAAAAGAATCCGGGGGAAAAAAAATTTTCCCCTTTTTGGGGGGGAAAAAAAATTTTTAAAAAAAGGGGGGGGGTTTTTTTTTCAGGGAAAAAACAAAAAAAAAAAAAATTTTTTTTTAAAAGGTTTAAAAAAACCCCCCAAAGGGTTTAAAAAGGGGGAAAAAGGGGGGTTTTTTTTAAAACCCCGATTGGGGGGTTTTTTAAATTTTTTGGGGCCCCCCCTTTTTTTTTTTAAAAAACCCCAAAAAAAAACCTTTTTTGGCCCCTTTTTTTCCCCTTTTTTCCCAAAAAATTTAAAAACCCCTTTTTTTTTTTCTCCAAAAACCTTGAGAGGCTGTAGCCCCCATCAAGGGTTTGGTATCTACCACCATAAAATTTTCATTTCACTAGGTAAAATGCGGGAAAGAAAGGCAAAAGCTAGAAAAAGTTTGCTCTTTAAAGGTTGTCCCTTTAAGGTCGTACACTAGGTACTAAAAGGATATTTGAAAATATCCCCCCAAATGATCAAAAGACATGTTTCTTTGGTGTCAGGAAACCCTGACAAGGAGAATCCTGGACTGATGAGAGTCTTTGCAATTTGGAACTTAAAATCCTGTTTCCTGGAGGGGAAAAGTGCAAATTTTATGGGGGTTAAGTCCTGAACTGCAAATAGTCTTCAAAAGCTGCAGTTTTCAAAATTTTTTTTTCATAGTAAGGAGGAAAATAAAAAAAATTATTTGTTGCTTTGTTCAAGAACAAAATAAACAAAGAATTACATCCCTACTATCCCAAAGGGGGAAAACTCAGGAGAAGTGAAATTTGGTCAGGCCTCCCAGTGGAATCTCAGTGCACCAACCCTTTTGGTTTACTGGTATCTGTCCAGGGTCCTGAAAAAACTAGCACAAATTTCCCTTTTTTGGCATTCGGGGAATTTTCTTATTTTATTAGAATCCTGTTTTTTAATTTTCCCTTTTTATCCTCCCCTTTTCCCCCCAAATGTCTTGTAGGAATAACAGTCTTGGCTTCTTATAGGTTTTTTTTAACAGGAATGGATCTCTGTCAGTTTCCTTTTAGATTTAATCTACACACTTCACATAATTAGCTGATACCATTAGTCTGCACATGCTTTGTTCCAGTCAGCTCATGAGCAATAGCACCAACTGGCTGTTTCAGGAAGGTAAAACTATGCGTAGTGATGCAAATGCACAGCTGATTGGGGTGATATCAGTTTTTTGGCCAGGCTTCCATATGCATAGACTGGCGGGAAGGGAACAAAACACGTAAACAAATCATGTTCTGAGCACTCATTTGTGCACCCTATTCCTCATCCAGCTAAGAATGCACACACAGCTTGCTTCCATTAACTTCTGCCAATATGCTACTTATATAAGATCAATTTTTGTGAGTATAGGCTATTTTAAAGGGAAAGGGAAATGGCAAAACCACCTTTGAGTATTTCTTGTTTAAGAAACCCTATTGTTAGGCTTGAAATTTGGTTTCCGTAACTTGCTATAGAATGAATACTCAATAACAATTAACTGTGAAATTAATTGGCATCATCAAACAATCTTGCTTTGAATTGTTTATTCTGCTTGGCTCCTGTTTATGGTTAAAATACCCTTTAAAAAAATACTGTTTTGTATTTGAAGTCTTTTTGAGATGACCTGGTGGAAGTGATGTTTTGGGTTGATAAAAAATGTAACATGTGTACAAGCTGTGACTCTGCTAATGCTGATGCGTTTTTTTTTTCTTTTCCTGTAAGCATTCTTTAATATAAACATAAAAATGGTATAAGAAGGGGGAAAAATGAAAGAATAAATCATCCTACCTAAAATTTTTTGGGCCCAAAATTATATATATGTATGTATGTATGTATGTATGTATGCATGCATGTGTGTGTCTTTCTTTCTTTCCTTCTCTTTTCTACCTTCCTGCTTTTTTGGGGGGGTTTAAGCCAGCTCTGTGTCCACCTTTTGGGGGGACAGTGAGGTGTGATTTGCTTGCCCACCCTAACACTATGAAATGCATGAGGTCACCATAAGTGGACAGACAACATGAAGCCATCCCACACATAACAGATTTGCAGATGATTTTCTGTCGTTGCAGAAGTTAATTGCTGCAGTATTAAGGAAATGCATTTTTTTTTTTTTTGGAATCATACATAATCTAGATGAACAAATCCTCACTGCTGTGATTAAATGAGGTTTTCCCCCCCCGAAATATGAACAAGAACAACAACTATTACCACTACTGCTACTACTACTAATAATAAATGGTGATGATGTTGATGATGAACATTTTATTTCTTACCCACTTTTTCCCGATGGGGGGAAATGGGGGACAACAACAGATTAACTATAACAGTTAAAAACAGGACAACAATTAAAACAATAGTTAAAATGCGTATC